>QRFJ01001435.1:531767-629121 GCA_006176705.1 Cocos nucifera
AAAATGAAGAGGAACCATGTGTGTTTTCAAAAAGGTCAGTGGGAGCGCTGTTGTCTTCCTCGTATTGTACGTGGATGACATCCTCCTTATTGGGAATGATATTCCCATGTTGACATCAGTCAAAATGTGGTTGTCCAAGGAATTCTCCATGAAAGACCTAGGTGAAGCATCCTTTATTCTAGGAATTAAGGTCTATAGGGATAGACCGAATAGGATGCTAGGACTTTCACAGAAGATGTACATAGAGGAAGTACTAAAGAGGTTTAGTATGGAAAACTCTAAGAGGGGATTAATACCCTTCAGACATGGTATTCATCTTTCCAAGAAGATGTGCCCCAGCACACCTGAGGAAATAGAACGCATGAGCAAGATCCCTTATGCTTCTGCAATAGGGAGCCTCATGTATGCCATGCTATGTACACGACCTGATATAGCCCATGCTGTGAGTGTCACAAGCAGATATCAGTCAAATCCAGGTGAAGAACACTGGACTTCTGTGAAATGTATCCTTAAGTACTTGAGAAGAACTAAGGATATGATGTTGGTCTTTGGTAATGGAGAACTCCAAGTTCCAGGGATACACAGACTCGGATTTCATGTCCGATATAGATGATCGAAAGTCGACATCTGGAAGTCTGTTTGTGTGCAATGGTGGTGCTGTCAGCTGGAAGAGTTCCAAGCAAACTGTGATAGCAGATTCCACCATGGAAGCAGAATATATCGCTGCATCAGAGGCTGCAAAGGAAGCATTCTGGTACAAGAAGTTTGCTGCAGAAATTGGAGTAATGCCATCAGATGCCATTCCTCTATACTGCGACAACAATGGCGCCATAGCCCTTGCTAAGGAGCCGAGGTCTCACCAGAAATCCAAGCACATTGAGCGGCGATACCATCTCATCCGCGATTACCTTCGAGAAAGGGTTACGTTCGAGGTCAAGAGAGTCAACTCCACAGATAATGTGGCAGACCCACTTACAAAGCCGTTGGGCCAGCAGAAGATCGAAGCCCACCTTGAGAAGATGGGACTTAGACTTGTAGCCAATTGGCTTTAGGACAAGTGGGAGATTGTTAGATATATGTGCCCTAGAAGCCAGAATTGGCTGACACTTGTAATACACTTCTAGGGGCAAAATTATAATTTTGACTATAATCAATAAAATGGGTTATTTTCTATCACATATGTGTATTTAGTGTCTGTGATACATCCTTTGAGTTAATGGTAATGATAATTCATATTTTCAAGAGTTGAAAATTTAAGACATGAATAATCATTATTAACTCATAAAATGCTCCCGACCATAGGATCATCACGAGGATGGTGATTGATCCGGAAGGTTGGTGTACAATCGCTTCTCTTTAGTAGATGAGTCTTGAGTCTACGGTGTGGAGACACCGGAGCGAGAGTACAGGTACTCGTTAGAGAACGAGGGCACTGAGCGTGACCACCTCGAGTAGTCATTAGGGAAGTCTACCTTCTCGTCAATGACTGACTCGATGCTGCAGTAGTGTGTCTGGTTCTTTGACCTGAGGTGCATCGGCAGTTCACCTTGAGGGTGTTATAGTTTGACTACACCATTACTCGGTCTCCTAGCCATATGGAACCCTGAGGTGTATGTTGGCTATAGCATGTTCATTGTAGGAACTGGATTGCATCAAGATGGAATCTATCTACCTCGGTGGTAGAGGAGCAGCCCTATGATGATCATGAGAATCAAGTCCAGAAGCCCATGGCCATGGCAGAGTGAAATAATAGAAAGAGTTTCTATTTAGATTTTCACATTCGGACTCGAATCGAATGATTACATCATATGACAGAGACTAGGGTTTGACGAGTTCACCTTAACCCTAATCTGATCGGGGCTCAAGATAGAAGAACTTAATCACACAGGTAGCTGCACCAAGAGGTTCGCATTCAGCTCTGATGGGTTGCCACCATATACTGCTAGGTGTCACTGGTGGATTTTGGGAGCAATTAGAATGATTTAGATGATCGATCATTCTAGCTGTTCGAATCAGAAGAGTTCTGATCCATCGAAAGGAGTTTCGATGATGTCGATGATAGAGATCATGACATATCCCATTACCATACAGAACTGAACCTAACTGGGTCACACAAACAAGGGTTTGAATCTGGTGATCATCAATTGAACTGATCCTAGTTCAATTGATCTGAATGAGATTCAATTAGGTTCAAGGAAAATCGTGCTAGCACTCGATTGAACCTAACGTTCTTCTTTTACTATCATAAATAAGTTGTCCTGACTGAGCCAAAGGAGTTTGTGCTCAATCAGAGGCCTTCATATGGTCTGACTGGAGGTTGTCCAAGTCAGAAAAAGGTTGTCTTATTTTGTAAGACATTACCTGCCATTTTTGGTCACCTGCCATTTCTTGTTCTTTGACTTTGGTCAAAAGTCTACCTTTGACTGGTCAAATGTTGACCATTGACACTTTGACTTTTGACCACATGTCATGCACCTATTGGAGAGCTGGTGGGGGCCTTGTCCCCCTGCCAGAACCTGGCAAGGAGGAGGGCGCACGCCAACCCTTGGCGTGTGCCCAAGTTGGAGGCGCCTAGGAGTCCTTGTTGGACAAGGACTCCATCTCCTTTTTGGATTCCAATTAGAGTTCTCCTAAGAACCAACTTTGACTGGTCTTAGGGCCCTCTAAGGAGGAATCCAGGGGACTCTATTCCCACCAATCAGATTTAGATCTGATTTCACAAAGGGTTGTGATTGGTTGGGAAGAAGAGGAGTTGGATCACGCATAGTCTATAAATAAGACCCTGCGCCCAACTCAAAGAGGATGAATAATTCCCATGCCCCAAGGCTGCCTCTCCCCTCCTTCCTCCATGCCAAGTCATCTTCTCCCTCTCCTCTCCACGTCCAAAGAGTTTTGGATCTTGGTTGGTGCGATTCAGATCAAGAGAAAGGCGATCAAAAGCAAGAAGGCTGCGCTGCTGCAAAAGGACGACTGCTGATCTTCAAAAGGAGTTTTGAAGATCCTCCAGATCAGATCCAGATCTGATTTTTGGAGGATGTGATAGAGAAGAAGAGGATCTCCAGATCCAAGCCTGAGTGGATACCGGTAGAGGCCAGGCGCTTGCGTGGCTAGATCCAGAACCTTCCGCTGCAATCAGGATCATCAACAGGGTAATAGGATTACCCAAATCAAGGTAAATTAAATTTGATTTAATTTATCTTATTTTATTTTATTTATTAAAATAATAAAAATTAGATCTAAAATATCTCAGATCTGATTTAGATCAAAGAGAAAAATTTTTGAAATATATCTCTTGTTTCAATCAGATCTGAACGAACCTGGTCCAAAAAATCAAGATTTTCCTTCACTATTTTTGATGAAATTCTATTCTACGCAATTAGCCTCCCACATAGATATGAGAATAAGTTATACAAAAGATCATACTCCGACTCCTCAAGTATCTCCGATCTTCTAAAGTTGATTATATATTGAAGAAGGTACATGAAGAAATATACGAAAATCATCTCAAAGCTAGATCTTTGTCCTACAAACTACTTCGACAAGGATATTATTAATCAACTATGCATCAGAATGCCATAGAGTATGTGAGAAAATATGATTAATGCCAGAGGAATGCCAATATCCAAAGACAACCAGCCTCTCAACTCATACCTCTAAATGCTCCATGGCCATTTGCACAGTAGGGAATGGATATACTCGGGCCCTTTTTCATGGCATTTGGGCAGCAAAAATTTTTTTGATGATAGTGGACTACTTTACCAAATGGATTGAAGCCGAACCTCTAGCAAAAATTACTATAGCTAAGGTGCAAGACTTCATCTAAAAGTCAATAGTCTGCAGGTTCGGCCTACCTCGGACTATTATTACTGATAATAGATGTCAGTTTGTAGGAACAAAGTTTGCTGAGTTCTATGAAAATCTGAATATCTTCCATCACTTTACATCAGTGGCTCATCCATAGGCAAACAGTGAGGCCAAGGTAACTAACAGGATCTTGTTGCAAGAAACAAAAGCAAAGCTTGAAAAGGTAAAAGAAATATGGGTGGATGAACTTTACCATGTACCCTAGCCTACAGAACCATCCAAAGGTTGCCAACTAGAGAGACTCCATTTGTTATAGCTTTTGGGACTGAGGCGGTTATCCCAGTTGAACTGAAATTTTTTCGGTGCGAGTTGAAGCTTTTGAAGAATAGAATAATTCACAAGATCTCAAAGCAAATCTTGATATGTTAGAAGAAAAGTGAGAAAAGGCCCAAATTCGGATGGCAGCTTATAAACAAGTGGTGGCTCGCTACTACAATTTCAAGGTCAAAAGCAAAATTTTTAAAGTAGGAGATCTGGTACTACGGCGGACAGATATCTTAGAGCCACAAAATCAAGAAAAGCTTGTCCCAAATTGGAAAGGCCTATATAAGGTCATGAAAATCATCTAACCAGGAGCTTATTATTTGAAGGAGCTCGGAGGGGCTATACTTCCATGACCTTGGAACTCGAAAAACTTACGAATGTAGCATCAATAACCCCATTTTCAATAAAATTTTCTTACTTTAACATCATTGTCTTTGGTGCAAAACTATGCAATGACAAAAAATTATTCAACCAAACTTTGTTCTTAAACGAAGTAGAAGGCCTCCAATTCTTAAACAAGAGGTTAACCTTGTCATAACGAAGATGAAGGCCTCCAGTTCTTAAATAGGAGGTTAACCTCATCTTCACAAGGGTGAAGGCCTCCAGTTCTTAAACAGAAATGGAGAAAGGTTCTTGCAATGGCCCTTTTATGCCCCGATAATCTTAATAGGAATAGAAGGACCTCATCCTAACAAAGATAATAGCCAACCACATTAAGAACAGGAGGAGGACCTCATCCTGACGTGGATGAAGACCCTCATAGGAGATTGAAGACCTTCGATTCTTAAACAGGAGGTTGACCATAAGTATAAAAATTTTTGATTCCTAGATATAGATATATTTGCTACTAACCAAGTCTAAGGACCCTTGTTCATAAACAAGAAGGACGGATATACAAGATATTGAGCGGAGGCTATTGTTTCAAGACAACACTAATATCATGCATGATAAGAAAACAAAGAGATCAACATGCATCAAACTAAGATGTAGCTCAAAGGATAAAGAAATATTATTCCATTGAAATTAAAAGTCCATTACATAGGTCCTTGAGACCAATTACAAAAAAAAAAAGAAAGAAGGCCAAAGTCCTACTCAAAGTTAGACTTTGGCTGCTAGCTCCCGCCAATACAGGGGTATGTTTTAAGTCATTTATTTTCTTCTTAAGGTCTTGTCTCACTGCCAAGCTCTCACTAAGTAACTTGTTGGCTCTCTAGAGATCGTCTTTCATTTTTCTTAGCCTCTTCCTCAAAACTGCAGACTCGACTTTAGTGTTCTTCACTATGCTCTCGTTGTAAGTTGTTTGGATCTTGAGCTATAAGAGTTCGACCTTACTCTTTTCATAGATCGTTGAAAGATCTCCCATGCTTTTTTTCAAGGATGCAATTTTCTCTGGATCCTCTTTCAGGCTGGCTTGAGCTTTATCTATCAATTATTTTTGGAGCTGAGACACCTCAGCGTTAACCATCTCAAGTTTTCTTTTTAGCTCATCGATCTACCTACACCGACCAATTCAGTAGGTGTCGTATGCTATCTCGGCATCGTGCAGTTGTTACTTGAGGTCAGAAAACTTTTTCGATCAGTCCCATCCATATTCCTCCTTACTTTGGTTTAGGCTGAATTCTTCTCCAACTGGCCACTCTTCTCTCTTGCTTCACGAAGCTCGGCTTCAAGAGAGCAAACCTTTGCAGTCAAAGTCCAAGCCTTATTACTGGCCAGTTTCATTGCTTGTTCCAATTCCTCAGTCAAATGTTACTTCTTGGCAGTATATTCTTTGAAGAATTATTTGGAGGATTGGCAGAGATGGTTGATTTCAATAATGGCTCAGTATAATTCTTTTTGGGCTTCTGGAGTTCATCCTTTGTCTTTCTTAACTTCTTTATTTGATGAACTTCTCTTTTCAAATGTTTGATACAAGCCTTCAGGAGGATATCCTATGGCAGAGGATTGGCTTCAATTGGAGACTGCATTTAATATGAAAAGATATTATGACACCATGGTATGGTGAAAAAAGAAGAAATTCATTTTCATTACTAAAAATATTTTGAATATAAAAAAAAGTAGAAGAAAAAAGTACAACTATTAAAAGCCTCCAACCTCTGGAGGAGGGACAGCGGATGAGCTCGACGTGGCTTCGACAGTCTCTGATTTTCGAGCAGGCTTAGAAGTCGCAATGAGAGGCTCGACAGATGGTAGATCGGTGGTAGTGGTGGAAGGTCTGGCTTCATCATCAGAGGATTCTCCTATCAAGAAACTGAGATTAAGCTCAAAGAATTTTTTGGCCATCCTCCTCTGGTAAAGCTCAAATCCTTTAAGGAATGCCTCCTGGGAGAAGGCTATCTTGATGTCCTTCATTGCCTTTGAAGACTTGAAGGATTCGACAAACTGTTCTGTCTCCAACCGAACCTCCTCCTCAGCCTTCTTCTGCTTGTTTTCCTTCAAAGTCAGAGTGGCCTTCACTTCTATCGAGGTCCATTCTTCCCTTCGAAGTGCTTTCTAAAGGTGCACAACTTCAACAGAGGGAGCCTCCCTCAAACGCTCAACCTCGGCCTAGGTGTTCTTGGTCTCCACCTAAGCTTCTTTGATTGCCTTTGAAGTCTTGACTTTGCAATGACTCAGTACCTCCCCATAGGTGTACAGATGATGCTCCAACTGCAAATAACAAGACATAAGTCACGATTGTGAGTTTACAAATAATTGGCCAAACTTAAAAAAAAAGTTGATTACCTCAAGGGAAGCCGTGTAGGAGTCTCGTAACCTGTCTTCATCATCCAGGTAGTTCATGTTCTCAAGGAGGTGTGGAAGGATACATCCATCAAGGGCTGGACGACCCCCCAATCATCCAGAAAATCTGGCTCTAGGCTGGAGCTATTGTTGCCGCCAGACCCTCTTGCACTCCTGACTTTTCGGGCGATTACTTTCTTTTTCTTCTCCACCACTCTTTCCTACTCAGGAGGTGCAGCAGTGGTAGCTTCGTTGGATAAGACTAACCTCAATGCAATTGCAGTAATTTTTGGAGCAAGGATGGTCTGGGTCGGTACGGCTGAGCTTGGACTCTTAACCCTCGCTCGCTTTGATGGCTCTTCAGAAGGACCGCTTTTTCTCTTAAGGGCCCTGACTCCTTTGGTTAATCAGTCCAATTTTTTTGAAGTCATCTCTACAATAGCAAGAAAACCAAAGTCAGAAGAGAGGACAAAGCATAACAAATAAGATATGAAGATGTACCTACTAGATCGAGGGGGCTTAAGCCAAGGTTAAATAAGATTTGATTCTCTAGTAGTTTAGATAATGGAGGAGCTCGGTAATTCTTTATTTTGCTAACTGAGTCGAGGTTTTTTCTTTCTAACCCTGAAGCTCGATGGACTGAATCCCTTAGCTGCCCCTAAGGAGGAGGTCCTAATTCTAAAGAAGGATATGAAATAAAAAAAAAAAATTTCTTCTAGTTATGAATGGAAGAAGGGGCACCCTTGAGCAACCCCTTCTTACCAAACTAGGAAGATAGATAGCACCAATCTTTAGTAGTCGGATGATATTTAAAGGTGAAGTAGTTGCAAAACAAAAAAATAGTCGAATGAACCTCGACCGAGATATGGAGGGAAAGAAAGCCTATGATAAATCTAAATGAATTTGGAACCATAGAAACAAAGAAAATATTTAAAAACTGAAAGAGAGCTATGACAAAGGAAAGAATTGGAAGATGAAGTCCAGTATGGAGAGCTTCGATGTACAAGCAAAAGTGATCCAAGGGAGGAGCGCAAGCTCGATCACTTTGCCCAGGAAGCTTTAACTCGTACTCCAAAGGCATCCTATATTGAACCCTTATCAGGGAAAGATTCTCGGAGTGCAAGGAATAGGAGATGGTCTCGGGTATGAAGGTCAGATGGGACACTACCCTAAGGTCAACTTCTTCCTTAAAGGTGGGGTTTTGGGAGTTCAGCTCGACCGAACTTTCAGAACCAGTAGACCAAGACACTTCGGAAGATATATAGATCAAACAAAACTTGAAAAAATTCAAAAAATTGGAAGAAAAGAGCTACAAATTTCTTGAAAGAACTCAAGAAGAACAATAAGCTCTTATGAAGAAACCAAAAGGACAAAACTGGAGAAAAACAAAAAAATGTAGGAAAAGAGTTGGGAGACTAACTTAAGTCGGTCGGAGGACTTGGAGGAACGATTGAAAAAGTGAAAGGCAGGAGAGGGAGACATCGATAGTCAGAGAAGTTACAATGGAGGAAGGATGGGATGCCTAGAGGAGATGAAGAGCAGAAGAAGAAGAAGAAGAGCGTAGGTTAAAGTAACATGTCAAGATTAAGGGAGGTGTTTAAATAGCTAGGGGAAAATAGAGGAAATTATGATTGCAGATCCTCTTCACCCATACCTTTCTTGCCACATGTCCCATTCATCATGCTTGCAGATGAAGTATTTATGGTACCATACTCAGAGCACTGTGCTAGAAGGAATTTCAAAATAGATGTCCCTTCAAGTCATTCAGCATCAAGGAAGCTTTGGCGCTAATTTAGAAAAGGCCAAA
Source organism: Cocos nucifera (assembly GCA_006176705.1). Taxonomy (NCBI): domain Eukaryota; kingdom Viridiplantae; phylum Streptophyta; class Magnoliopsida; order Arecales; family Arecaceae; genus Cocos; species Cocos nucifera. Next base: position 540,424 of record QRFJ01001435.1, read on the forward strand.
ACTTTTCATCTTCTGAGAGCGGGAAACCGGCATAGGACTTTGGCAGTCGTAATTTTGTACTCTCTTCATTCGAACTTGAGAGTAGGAGGATAAGTGTTGGAAGTAAAATAACTTCCTCCGAAATTCGGATGACCTCCAGTGTACGTATGCTAGACGACCTTCTCAACCATGATCAACAACCCCCCCTCTAACGACTGCAGAACTCGTCAAAGATATGATGAACTTTGTCCGGCCGAACTTGAACAATGAAGGAAGTTGTTAACTAACTCTGGTCCTGATATTAGTAGAACCCCATCGAATATCAAGTCTCAACACCATCCGACTTTGTTTATGGCAGATCTTAAGAGCAGTCGAATTTCTTTGCAGCAGATAACATATCTCATCAACCTTATGTTAGGAATCCCGTCTAGCCAAATTTTTCTCCAGTCAAATTTTATTCCAGCTGAACTTCTTTGCTCTACTTTGTGGATAGCGACAAATCTTGAAAGTGGCCGAGTTTCTTCATCCCTTTTTGATAATTACAAATCTAGCCAGCTTATATCGTGCATATCAATCGGACGAGTTTGAGCAGTAAAAGGACCTTGTCGTCAGCATAAGTTCGATTTTCATCCAGAATAAATAGCAGCCACTCCACAAATAATGAATCTCAGCACTCCTTCAATCCGAACTTCAGGTTTACATCGAGTATTAGCCAAACTTCCTCCGAAAGGCAGGATTATGATTCAAATCAAAGGATCCATTATCTTCTCCAACTTTCAATCTAGAACAATTGTCCTCTCTTGGCCGACCTTGAAGATGGCCGAACTCCTCAAGACTGCCACAGATAGCACCAGTAGACTAAATAATTGCAAGTTTGCTGTCTGATTATCTGACAACCGACCTTCAAGTTTGGTCGATCAGACTTTGAGTTCTTCTTCTCAATATAAATGACTTGCCAACGAATATAAAAGTCTCCAATCTCTTATCCAAATTCCAATAAATTAACTCCAACCGCCTACAAGTCATGACAAATGATTGCTCACTCTCCATTACAAATTTCACATAGTCTGAATGGTTTACTGAAATTCTGTTATGGTTGTCACTTTTATTCTGTTACGAGCTCTGCCTATATAAAAGATCCTTTAGATACGTTTTCCTCTCTAAGTACTAAGCTCTCCTTCCCGCTCTAAATTCTTCTTAGTATTTCATTCTTGTTGACCATAGAACTAACTTGACCATCGGAGGATCCTACCGGAGCCACCCATCTTTGATTTGAACTTCATCTTGCAGGTCTCGTCGGTGATCTCATCTTCTTCCAGCTCCAGCAAGCTCCGGCATCAGCATCATTTTTTGCACTAACAAATGTTATTTTAGAAATAAAAAGATAAACCTGGTCTTTAGGACTGCATACTAGTGTTATCACTGCCATGTGGTCAGAAAATAAAGCAAGAACAATGTTTAGTTTAGTAAGAAACAACTATTTCAGCTAAATGTTTTTATATGATACATTTCCATTTCAAAGAAAAGCTATTACAAACTATTTCCTGGTATAAGATCACCATTGATGTTTGAATGAACAGACTGCTTTCAGAGGCATTTCAGAACTACGTGCAACCAATATTTTTTCCAGTTTACAAGCAAATTACATGAACAACCTGTGAGATGGGGCCTTAAAATTTAAGACCCTTAATAAAGACCATGGATCAAAGATCAACAAGTAAACAACTTGGTTTAGCTGCAGCTTTCATAAGTCTAATAAGAAGAGAACACATTTAATTTCTCTGACAGAACATGTGGAACATCACCAAGAGCACATAAGAACAGCACCTTCCGAATTTAACTTGCCGTTCAATTATATTTTGACATCATTTTCAACAACTTCCCTTACTGCACTAATTACTTTGGTTTCCTCTGCTCTCAACATATAAAATAGAGAATTTGGCATAATATACCATGATGATACCATAAAGAATAAATGTACACCCATGCTGCATGCGAAACAAAAGGAAATCAAAGCATGAACACAGCTTATCAAAAATCAAAAGTAGCAAAAGCCAAGGGGATAAAAGAGATACCCACAAAAAAAAAACGATCAATGGATTTACAATACGAAATTTAAAAATATTTCTTAATCATTTGTCAATATCCCCTCCCCCCCATTATTCTTCTAACATAACACCACAATCTGTGCTTAGAAAAATGGAATAAACATTTAAAAAAAATCAGGAGAATATTTTCTTGTTACCAAGATCCTTGATCGATTATATATATATATATATATATAAGTATATAAGTAAAATAACAACCACTAGATCAAACTCAAGAGATTATGATTTTTAGAATCAAACCAAACCTTTCAAAGTCCCATGATAGGGAGTGCAGGAGCAACAGCCAAATTTAGGATTGGAGGAGAAGTGGAATCGAAGGAGGAGAAATGGAGGAGAGGTAGAATTGGATGAGGAGCTCAGAGGAGGAATTGGAGGAGCTCGCGAGGAGAGGTGGGATCAATGGAGAGTAACTGGGATCAGAGGATGAGGAGGAGGAGAAAACATTAGGGCTATCTAGTTTGGGGTTGGGATATATGGCTTTCGGTGATGCTTATTAGTGTCATCTTGTTCTTTCCCTCAAACAATGTTTATAACTATCATTTATACACACCTGCTGTTGATGCTAAGCAACTTAGTATCATAATAAAGATACCAAAATATGTTACGATGCATATAAGCACCGTTGGACAAAAACCTAGCATCGGCATATTTAAGTCGGCAAAGCCCCTTTATCCTATAGTGCTTGTGATACAAATAAATACATAAATAAGCATATAAATGAGAAAATATGAAACTATAGTCTAGCGAGCATAGCTCAGAATACAAAAGTATTTTTTAAAAAGTTCAAAATGGACTGGACAATATTAATTGGTTAGACCACCAATTGATTAGGGTTACAATTCTAATAGATGCCAAAAGTTCAAGATAAAAATGGTTTTGATGTATAAAAACTCATATAGGTTCAACTTAAGAATCAGCCAATTTTTCTGCATCAGGAAACTTACCTCTACTCTACCCAAATTATTTTAGTCAGGATTCATGACCAGCTGAGGTTACTTGCTGCTTTCTCTTTTCGAAGGCTAATCTCCAAATATTCATCTTTTCCCTTCCTCTCTCTTTTCATGTTTTCTTATTTCTTTCTTGTTCCATCAAAGAGAAACATCGGGATTTCAACACGAGAATGTTAAAAGGGTCACCTTTTCTCACTTCTTTCTCTCTAATAACACAAAATTACCTTTTTTGAAATTCTATCATCTCTGACAACTATGGAATTGAGACCAATTTCTGCTTTCTCTTTTTGAAGGCTGATCTCAAAATAGATATCTTTTCCTTCCCCCTCTTTCTTTCTATATTGTTCCACCAAAGAAAGGAAGATACAGAGATTCAAACACAAGAATGTTAAGAGTCTTTCCGCTATCATAATATAGAAGTACCTTTTTTGCAATTCTCTTGTTCCTTTCATAAATGAACGACCTTCTTTACCACTATCTTCCATGCAAAAAAATGATTGATCTTTATTCACAGCATGTTGGATCGCTTTTTCCATAGCTTTCAAAGCACCACAATTCTTTTATGTTCATAGCACACATCCCAAAGCTAACATTGTTCTGTGCAAGCAAAATATGATCCAATGATTCATATTGCGAAAGAAGATCACTCACTCATTCCTTCACGTGAAAGATACAATGTGGATCCCTATTTCTTCCTTGGCTTCCTCCTCTCCTTTTGGCTCCCTTACTCCTTATACAATTTTTTAGAAATAATTATATTATCTGATTAATATTTTAATCAACTAGTTGGAGAATTAAAGCTTTAAACCTATTCAAATTTGTTCACAGTTTGGTTAAATATTTGCTTTTGTTAAGTCTCACTTGTTGCTTTGAAGTTAATTGTTATATAACTAAATTGAAATTGGATGATATATCACTCTTCTTCTTCATTATAATTCATTACAAATAATTTCTATTGTGCATTCTTCTAAATTAAAATTCGTTATATTTGATTCGTTGAGAAATGCAAAGAATCCCAGCAACTCTTGTACACTGAAAGGATGGGAGCGAAGAGAAAAAAATGATGGGCCAGATCACAGAGAAATAGCATAGAAGACCACTCGTTACATTGTCCCAATGGTTGTATGAGATGCAACGCTCGCAATCCCTATCTTCTGATTTAATAATGAAGTACATAAGGGCCAATAAAAATGATATTTTGATACTACATTTTCAAGTGAGTATCATATTGGATTAGAATTAAGAATGGAATAATTGAGATGCAACCAAAATTCCTCATGCATTACACCATTACATTAAATCATTAGAAACTCACTAATATTCTATTGTCAGACTCCTAAAATAATCTGTAATTTGAAAGAGTACCACCACCATCATTTAAGAGTGAAAATTGAAACATCATTAGTTATACTATTATGTATCTGAATTCAAATACTTTCCTTGTTGCCCATGGAAAACTCAGCGCCGCCAATAAATACATGTTTCACCCAAATATGTCCATTCACTAGTCTTTTATTCGCTCTAAACGGTGACAAATAACAATATCTATAACAATTGGCTAGATTTGCGGTTTTCCAATCCTCTTATAGTTTTTGTACGTCTTAGAGAGGGTTTTAAGCTGTAAAACAACCCCCTCAACATGTTTTTCCACCAATAATACCTACAACACCCTTCTCCCTCCAGGACTAGAGAGAAAAATGACTTGAAAGAAAAATGTTATTCAAGGCAATGTTTAGAGAACAAAAATGCTAACCTTCAGCATCTGAAGGAAGGAAATAAAAAGAAAAAAATCAGTATCGCCCCGACATCCTCACAATCAAATTCAAAAAAATGATCATTTATTTATCTAATATGGGAGGACACTGTATCTTTTAGCGATCCATCAGCAGTCAAAATTGAGGATTTATTGGCCCGGAAACTTATTGTCAATGATCCGAATAAATCATCAATAAATGCACCTCTGCTTCATACGTTGATTTCCATATTGTCAATCAGCCTAACGTTTCCAAAACAAGCAGCAACACACACCACAACCGAGCTGTTGATCTCTTTTACCGGAATCAGAGTATCCTGTTCCACAATCTGCAATTATAAGAAAAAAATTATTCCATTTTTTGATAAATTTTCCTATCATTGGCATCATTTAGTATTTCAGTACACACATGAACAAGAAAGTCTGAATATGTCTATTCACAGTTGGCCTTCAGGAAAAAATGAGAAGTTACAATACGTAAATTGATTATAGATAGTTAAGCAATGAAAATTTGCTTCAACAAAGAGAACTTTGCAAGAAAATACTCAAAAAATAAATTGCAAAACAATAATTTAAACACTAAAATGCATAATATTGTCCCTGTTGCAACACTTCTGAAAACATGGTACGCATGGAGTCAGCTGTGTACCATTTCATGCAATCATGCATCCATTCATTTTGCTGGAGAGCAATACACTGTATGATATATGCCCACAATAAGTTGGCACAGGCTGTTTACCAACCGATCTTATAAAATCGGAGCATTGTAGCAATATTGCCATTGTATTTTTTTTTTTTTTTGGGGGTAAGAATTGTATTTGTTTTTAATTCTCTACAAAATCCATGTGAAGGATGGCTTAATTTGATAGAGACAAGGGAAGAACACGACCCTACCAAGATTTGTCTTTATTTTCCTTTTCTCAAGGGTAAAATAAGATTTCTGTGTAGAATTCTTAAAAAAAAAATATATATATATATATAACAGCCACAAAAAAGGAATGTCATCTCACTTTTTTTTTATTGAAAAAAAAAGGAATGTCATCTCACATATTCTAGTGCTGTTGTTTTTTCTGTAGTGTTTGAAAACAAAGAAGAAACACAAATTACCAAATGGGCCATCAGTTTCTCAGTAATCCATTACTGCCATGGTCTAAAATAATAGCCAGTTATTTGGGATTCGATCCCTCTCTTTGTTACGCGCGCGCGCACACGCAAACACACACACAACATTATAAAATTAGATAGAAAGGTGCTGAAAAGATTGTGTCAAAATTGTAAAGCAACATGTTCATTAGTTTTTATTAAAGAAATCAACTGGAAATGATAGTTTAGAAATGGTATAAAGGGATCATGTATAACTAGGATCCACGATAGTTTTAGTACTTTGTTAAAAGTATCCTCTAATTGAAAGGTACAACCAATAACTAACAACCTCATCTATGAATAAAATTCAAGCATCAGCTGGATTTTAAATAAGTGAATATCCATTTTATTTTTACAATCATAACTTTGTTTTGGTCAATTTCCTTAACATGCATTGCATGCAGCAGCGTGCTAGTGTTCATATACGCATACATATGTACATATAACCATCCAACACCCACACACACACACACACACACACACACATATATATATATATATATATATGTATATATGTATGCATACGTACAAACATACATACATACACATATATATATATAGAGAGAGAGAGAGAGAGGTAGACTGAGCTTCGACCGATCGGAGCCCAGCCTACATTCGATCGGATCTCCGATCATTCAATCCGCACGTCTGAAAAAAAGCGACGGTTAAAAAAAATACAGACGCGCGTGCCTGAAAAAAATTTAGAAAAAAAGCCTGCTGCTGCCTAAAAAAAAAATAGAAAAATAAATCTGAAATAAAACTTGAAAAAAAATTCAAAAAAAAAAACATGAAAAAAATAGAAAAGAAATTCAAAAAAAAAAACTGCCCTAAAGGCGCCTACATTTAAAATGTAGGCACCTTCAGGGTGCTTGAAGGCGCCTTTTTTCTTTTATATTTTTTAATTAAAAAAAGCCTTAGAAGAAAAAAAAATAAAAAAAAGAAAAAGAGAGAGAGGGAAGGTGCATGCATAATGAATGTAGGCGCCTTCCCCCTCTTTCTTATTTTTTTCTTTTTTTTCTAAGACTTTTTAATTAAAAAAATATGAAAAATAGAAAAATAAAAAAAACAAAAGGCGCCTTTTTTTTGACTTTTTTTCAGATAGCAGCAGCAGGCTTTCTTTTGTGATTCTTTTTCAGACACGCATATCTTGTGTTTTTTATTCAACCGGCGCGCCATTTCAGACGCACATTCCAAGATGCATGCGGATCGAGCGATCAGAGATCCGATCGGATGTAGATTGGGCTCCGATCGACCAGAGCCCAATCTACCTCTATATATATATATTTATGTATGCATGTATGGATACATACATACATACATACACGTATACATACATATATATGTATATATATATACATATATATATATATATATATGTACATCTATATAGATATATACATATGTATGTATATATATACGGAGGTAGACTGGACTCCGGTCGATCGGATCCCAATCCATATCCGATCGGATCTCCCGCCATTGGATCAGCGCGCATCTCCGAAAATAGATGCCTGAAAAGACGCGCCTTCATGGCTGAAAAAACAGCCACGTGCCTACACCTGAAAAAAACTGAGGGCACCTTCAGTTTTTTTTCTTTCAGGTGGTGCATCTTTTTTTTAGCCCTGAAGGGGCCTTCACCTTTAGGGCGCCTGAAGGTGCCTTCGAGGTTGGAAAAAAAAAATTTTTTCAGGTGGTGCTTGTTTTTTTTCAACCCTGAAGGCACCTTCAGGGCAGAAAAAAAACAAGCACCTTCAGGCACCTGAATGAAAAAAAAAAAAGAGAGAAAAAAGGTGCCCATCAGTTAGTCTTTTTTTCAGGTGCAGGCGCATGCCTTTTTTCAGCCTAAAGGTGCGCTTTTGCAAGCACCTGTTTTCAGAGATGCACGCTGATCCAACGAATAAAGATCCAATCAGATATGGACTAAGATCCGATCGATCGGAGCACAGTCTACCTCTATATATATATATAAATCTATACATATACATATATACATACATACATACATACATACATACATACATACATATATATATATATATATATATATATATATATATATGTATACATACATACATATACACACACATACATACATACATATATATATACACACACACACACACACATATATATATATAGATGTATATATGTATACATACACACACACACATATATATAGATGCATATATGTGTACATATACATATGTATATGTATATACATACATATATATATGTATATGTATATATATATATACATACATACATATATATACGCATATATACATGTAGATATATACACGTATACGTATAAATATGTATATGTATATATCACGTATACGTGTATATATATATATGTATATACATATAAATACATATATCCATAGGCACGTACATGTGTGTATACATATACATATACGTACATGTGTGTGTGTGTGGGTATATGTATGTATAGAGATGTATATATATATATATGTAATACATGTGTGTGTGTGTGTGTGTGTGTATATATGTTTGGCGTAAAATATACATACATGTGTGTGTATATATATGTATATATATGTATAGAGATATGTATGTATGTATGTATGTATAAAGATGTATATATATATATGTAATACATGTGTATATATGTATGTATGTATATATATATATGTGTGTGTGTGTGTGTGTGTTTGGCGTAAAATAGCCCCCATCGAAATCCTTAGCCGCCAACCCTCATTCCGAAGGAAATCGCTGATCCTCCCAACAAGTCCATATCGCGAAACTTGTCGAAGGCACATTGAAACTCGATTAGACGATCTTGAATAGTAATGGGTAACTATTATTTAATTAATCTCACTTCTTAATTTAGAATGAATAATAGGACCAAAGTTCCACCCTCTCGACCTTGATTGGTGACAAGTTTTGAAGACAGTTGAAGTTTTATATCACAAACAACACGCTCCTTCCAGCCGAACTCCTTGGGCGCGCTCCTCTTAGATGAACTCTTTCAGCAACGCTCCCTCCGGACGGACTCTTTCAGCAGCGCTCTTTCCGGACGGAATCCTCCAGACGCGCTCCTTCCAGCCGAACTCCTTCGGGCATGCTCCTTCTGGATGAATTCCTCCTAGCAGCGCTCCCTCCAAATGGACTCCTTCAGCAGCGCTCTCCCCGAATGGACTCCTTCAGACGCGCTCCTTCCAGCCGAACTCCTCCAGGCACGCTCGTCCTAGACGGACTCCTTCAGTAGCGCTCCCTCTAGACAGACTCCTGCAGCAGTGCTCTCTCCAAACGGATTCCTCTAGATGCGCTCCTTCTAGCCAAACTCCTCCGGGCACGCTCCTTCTGGATGAATTCCTCCCAGCAGCGCTCCTTCCAGGCGAACACACTCCTTCCAGTCGTGCTTCCTTCAGCCGAGGTCCTTCCATTCGAATACCTTTCAGGACATGCTTCTTCCAGCCAGTTGCAGACCTACTTAGTCCATGCTATGCCTATCAATTGAAACCATCCAAAAAAAACCTCATCAAATCATTGATTCATAACAACCACTCCATGAAGGATGGAGCACGGAACTTCAGATCTCAATTTAAGAGGCACCTACTTGCGCACGACCCAGGAGGCTTTCGAACTCCTTAAAACCACTAGGCATTGCCCCCAACAGACCTCAGGCAGTCATAAGTCCACCGCATACACCGAAGTCTCCAACCTACGTCCGAACTTCAATAAAGGGATCTCTACCGCCTACAAGTCGCGATAAATAATAACTCATCCTCCGTAACAAACTCCACGTGGCCTAAACGATCCACCACCAAACGGGTACGACTGTCACCATCAGTTTGTTACATGCTCCATCTATAAAAGAGACCATATATGTTTTCCTCTAAGTTCTCTTCTCTCCTATTACTCTGCTTCTCTGTTTTCCTGAGCACTCCATTCCAGTTGGCCGAAAAACTGATTTGAGCATCGGAGGGTCCTGCCAGAGCCACCCATCTCCAGTTAGGATTTTGTTTTGCAGGTTTAGTCGATGGCCTCATCTTTCCAACTCCAACTGCCTTCGGCATCCTCACAGATTTCTACATTAATAGGATTGGCGCTAGAGGATCTCTGAGCTCTTGTTCTAAAAGGAGTGCCCAATCGTTCTTATCTACTTTCCTCTCCTAATCTCTTTGAATCCGTTTTCGTTTAATATTTTTTTGCTCCAGAAATGCCTCCAAAGAGAACAACCATCCGACAGTCTACTACTTCTGCTGCCAGATCTGAGCCAGATCCGTCCGTTCCGGCTCCATCACCAGCTCCTCAACCTCCACCGACAGCCATGATGGGTTCGGAGCAATTTAATTTGCTGATGCAGCAAGTTTGAGGCCTCACCGAAATGGTATGGGCTATGCACCAGCCCAACCAGAGAGACCTCTATCGGAACTTCAAAAACCGACGCAGAGAAGGACAACTTGGGTCAGCAGGCCCGTTACCGCCGAAAAGGAAAAACAAAGAGCAGGAAGCCCCTACTCCAATCATGATTCTTCTCTAAAGGAGACTTTTCTTATCTATAGCCAACGACCCTCCGAGATCTATGATCGAGATGATGCTCTCGATCAGAAGCTTCAGGACATGAACCGATGGATTGAGGAGCTCCGCCATGCCACCCCGGTCCACCATGATGACATCTGCATTGATTCTCTTCTCCGCCAAAATCATGCAGGAGCCATCCTACCAAACTTCAAGCTCCCCTAATTCGAGAGTTACGACGGAACTTCCGATTCAGTTGACCATCTTGAGGCCTTTCGGATGATGATGCTACTCCATGGCGCACCGGACGCCATTCTATGTCGAGTTTTTTCATCTACCCTGAAGGGAGCAGTGAGAAACTGGTACTCGAGCTTTAAATCGGGTATGATCTTATCTTTTGACTAAATGAGCCATCAGTTTGTGGCTCATTTCATAAGCAGCCAACGTCCAAGATGAGGCTCGAACTCCCTCATCAATATAAAGCAGAAGAAAAATCTATCCGAGCTTACATCAGCCGCTTCAATGCTACTACGCTGGAGGTCCGAAACTTGGACCACCAGCCGCTTCAATGCTACTACACTGGAGGTCCGAAACTTGGACCAATCTGTAGCCATGGCCGCACTAAAAGACGGTCTTCAGAAGAATATTCTATCCTTCCTGAAAAGAAAACACCCCAAAAATTTTACTGATATGTTGATCCGGACTGAAGGTTACGCCCAAGTTGAGGAGGCCTTCAAATTGAAGGATGATGAGGCCACAAGAAAGAGACAGACAGGTGAATCCAGTAAGCCCGCACCTAAAAGAAAGTCGAGTGAAGCTCGGCCGCGCTCCCAAACTCCTCCCAAGCATAAACGAGCCGAACTCCTCAAGCTCAACGGCAGGAAAGTTCGAATCAAAGGATCCGACGAAACTTCCCTCCCAGAAGATTCAACAACTATGCTCCCTTGAACGTCTCAAAGACCCAAGTGCTAATGGAGATAAGGGAGCAGCTGCCAGGACCGGAGAGGATGCAGACTCATCCGACCAAGCGCAATCCCAACAAGTACTGCCTCTACCATCGTGACCACGGTCACAACAATGAAAAATGTATCCAACTCCAGGACAAAATCAAGGCACTAATCAGAAGAGATCAATTGGATCGTTTTATTAGGCACCGACTAGAGAGAAGAGAAGATTGTCCAAGAGTGCCACCGCAGCTCGAACCATCTCAAAGAGATGAACCGTAAGAAGATCGACCTCCCTTTGGAATCATCAACACCATAATTAAGGAACATCGATGGGGGAAGACTAATGAGTCAGTAGAACCAGCAAAGAAACAGCGGACTGAAGAACCCATCACTTTCATTGAAAAAGATGCTCAGGAACTTCAGCTTTCGCATAATGATGTAGTTGTAGTTACTTTAAATATTACTGATTATGATATATACCATATTTTAATTGATAATGGAAGCTCTGCCGACGTCTTGTTTTATTATGCTTTTTCTAAAATATCCATATCTGATGATAGGATGGATCCAATGAATTTTCCATTAGTATGATTCATAGATGATGCAGTGCTAGTGGAAGGAATAATAACATTGCCCGTAGTAGCGGATCGGTACCCAAAGCAAACTAGAGCTCAAGTCGATTTTTTAGTAGTCAAAGCCCCTTCTGCCTTCAACGCAATCCTGGGCCGACCTAGTTTGAATGCACTCCGGGCTGTGATTTCAACTTACTACCTAAAAATGAAGTTTCCGACGAAGTATGGAGTTAGAAGGTCAGAGGAGATCAGGCACTGGCTTAGCACTGCTATAATATTGCCCTACAAGGAGGACAAGCAGACCCTTGTCCAGTGAATGGACTTGACGCCTGTGATGACCTATCTGAAGAAGGGGGGAACCCATCGATGACCTGGAGGTCTCTTTGAATGATGGGAATAAGGAACACACTGTAAAGATCGGCTCGAATCTGAAAGAAGTCAGAAAGCAGCTCGTCACCTTCTTGCAAAGGAATGCAGATGTCTTCGCCTGGGCACCTGCAGACATTCCTAAGATTGATGCAGAAGTAATGAAGCATCGTCTGGGCGTGTACCTTAAACGTCGGTCAGTAAAGCAGGAAAAGCACAGTTTTGCATCAGAGAGGCAGAAGCCTATAATGGACGAGGTCGACAAGCTCCTTAATGCAGGACTCATTCGGAAAATGCTTTATCTGAATTGGATTGCAAATGTTGTTCTTGTTAAAAAAATAAATGGCAAGTGAAAAATGTGCATAGACTTCATAGACTTAAACATAGCTTATCCAAAAGACCTACCCTCTATCCATGATTGACCAACTGATGGACGCAACTTCAGGCCATGAACTCCTCACCTTCATAGAAGCCTTCTCCAGCTATAATCAAATCCAGATGGCACCAGAGGATGAGGAAAAGATTGGTATTATTACTACCATGGTCTTTATTGTTACAGGATCATGCTCTTTGCGCTTAAAAATGCAGGAGCAACTTATCAGCACCTGATAAATAAAATCTTCAAGGAGCAGATCGACCAAAACATAGAGGTCTATGTAGATGACATGCTGGTTAAAAGCCAATCTTTGCCAAATCACATCATCGATCTTGAAGAGACCTTCAATACCCTCTAGAAGTACAAGGTGAAGCTGAATCTCATAAAATGCACTTTCGGAGTAACCTCGGGGAAGTTCCTGAGATTCATGATGTCAAGCCACAGCATTAAGGCCAACCCAGAAAAGATCAAAGCCATTCAAGAAATGACTACCCCAAAAATAATAAAGTTCAACGCCTCACAGGCAAGGTAGTGACCCTAAATCGCTTCGTTTCAAGATCGGCGGAGCGCTACATGCCCTTCTTCCAAGTACTCCAATAGCCTAAGAACTTCAATTGGACACCTGAGTGCCAACAGGCCCTTGAAAATTTGAAGAACTATCTCAGTTCGACCCCCGCTTCTAGCCAAACCTAAACCTAGAGAAGAGTTGTTCTTGTACCTCATTATCCCCTACAGCTATTGGAGCCGTCCTGATCAGAGAAAAAGCCAAAGTTCATAAGCCGATCTATTATATAAGCAGTCTTGAGGGATGCAGAAACAAGGTATACTAAATTAGAAAAACTAACTTATACCTTATTGATTACAGTCCGAAAGCTCTGACCTTATTTCCAGGGACACACCATTACTCTTCTTACTGATCAACCCATTAAGGCAGTTCTTCACCGACCTGATACCTCCAAAAGAGTGGAAAAATGGACAATTGAGTTAACCAAATTTGACATTCATTTTCAACCTCGACCATCCTTTAAAGCTCAAATACTAGCCGATTTTATAGTGGAGTGCACCATTCCGGATGCAATCAAACCAGAACACCAAGGAGTTCTTATCCCTAGCTCCTCTAAAGAGAAGACGGATTTTCTTGAAAACTTCTAAGCACTATATGTGGATGGTTTATCTAATGCTTCCGAGGCAAGCGCGAGCTTAATTCTCATCAATCCAGAAGGAGTTGTAGCGGAATATGCTTTGCACTTCGAGTTCCCCACTACCAACAACGGAACAGAGTACGAAGCCTTGATTGCGGGACTGAGAATAGCCAAAGAGTTGGGAGCGAAACATTTAAAGGTTTATAATGATTCTCAACTAGTGGTGGGACAAGTCAGTAACACCTTTGAAGCTTGGGAAGAAAGTATGAAGTACCTGATAAAGAGTGAAGAGTTTAAGTTCAGCCTTTGTCAGTTTTGATATCCAGCAAATCCCCAAGACAGAAAATACCAAAGCCGATCTCCTCTCTAAGTTGGCCACCTTAGCCCCAAATGAACTATCGAAAGACGTCCTTTATGAAGTTCTGCAGCGACTAAGTTCTGAAGAACCCTAGGCAGTAATGCAAATCGATCACGAGTCCAGCGGAATCGATCCGTTGATCTCTTATCTTAGAGATGGAGTTCTTCCCAGAGACCACAAAAAAGCTCGGAAGTTAAGAAATCAGGCTTCCCGCTACATTTTATATAAAAATAAGTTGTATAAAAAGTCGTACTCCTTACCACTCCTCAAATGTCTCCGACCTTCCGAAGCTGATTATGCCTTGAGGAAAGTTCACGAAGGAATATGCGGAAATCATCTGCGGGCGAGATCCTTATCATATAAGTTACTTCGACAGGGATACTATTAGCTAACGATACATCAGGACGCAATGGATTATGTAAGAAAATGTGACAGATGTCAGGGATGTAAATATTCAAAGACAGCCGGCTTCACAGCTCATACCATTAAGTGCTCCTTGGCCGTTCGCTCAATGGGAGATGGACATACTTAGGCCTTTTCCCATGGCGCCCGAACAACGGAAGTTTCTGTTCGTGACCATAGCTTATTTTACTAAGTGGGTTGAGGCCAAACCTCTGACAAAAATCACTGAAGCCAAAGTGCAGGACTTCGTCTGGAAGTCAATGGTTTGCAGATTTGGTCTACCGCGGACATTAATCACTGATAATAGACGCCAGTTTGCAGGAGTAAAGTTCGCTGAATTCTGTAAAAATTTGAATATTTCTCACTTCACATCAGTAGCTTATCCACAAGCGAATAGTGAGGCTAAAGTAACTAATAGAACTTTGCTTCAAAAGATAAAGGCCAGACTTGAAAGAGCAAAAGAAACCTGGGTGGATGAACTTTATCACATACACAGAATCACTCAAAGGTTGCCAACTGGAGAAATCCCTTTCGCATTGGCTTTTGGGACACAGGCAGTCATCCCAGTTGAGCTTGAACTTCCTTCAGCACAAGTTAAAGCTTTTAGTGAGCAGAACAACTCATAGGATCTCAAGGCAAATTCTGACCTATTGGAGGAAAAGCGAGAGAAGGCTCAAATCCGAATGACAGCCTACAAGCAGAAAGTAACCTGCTACTACAACTCCAAGGTCAGAAGCAAGACATTCAGAGTAGGACATCTGGTGCTTTGGCAAGCAGATATTTCGCAACCTCAAAATCAAGGAAAGCTCGCCCCAAACTGGGAAGGCCCCTATGAGGTCGTGGAAGTCGTCCGAGCAAGAACATATTACCTAAAGGAGCTCGGGGGGTCAGCACTCCCGCCACCTTGGAACTCGAAGAACTTGCAAATGTATTATCAATAATCTTGCTTCGATAAGATTTTCTTATTTCAATATTATTGTTCCTTGGCGCAAAACTATGTGATAGCAGAAAACAAATTAACCGAGCTCCATCCTTAAACGAAGTAGAAAACCTCCGATTATTTAAGATAGGAGGAGAGAGGCCTTTCCAACGGCCTTTTTATGCTCCAAAGATTTTGTTAGGGATAGGAGGACCTCGTCCTAATAAAGGTAAAAGCCAACCGTGTCGGGAACAGGAGGAGAACCTCGTCCTGACACGAGTCAAAAGGAAGAGCCTCTCTCAACGGCCCTTGCCTTGATGACCTTGTTAGGAACAGAAGAAGACCTCCAGTTGTTTAAGACAAGGATAAAGACTAACCATGTCAGGAACAGGAGAACCTCATCCTGACACGAATGAAGACCTCCAGTTGTTTAAGACAAGAAGGGAGAGACTCTTTGAATGGTCCTTTTGTGCCCCAAAGACTTTGTTAGAGATAAAACCTCGCCCTAACAAAGGTAAAAGCCAACCATGTCGCGAACAGGACAACCTCGTCCTGACACGGGTCAAAAGGAAGAGGCCCTCTCAACGGCCCTTTCGTGCTTCGATGACCTTGTTAGGAACAAGAAAACCTCGTCCTAATAAGGATAAAGGCTCACCATGTTAGGAACAAGAGAAAAACCTCGTCCTGACCTGGATGAAGACCTCCGATTATTTAAGATAGAAGGGGAGAGGCCCTTTCAACGGCCCTTTTGTGCCCTAAAGACTTTGTTAGGAACAAGAGGACCTCGCCCTAATAAAGATAAAGCCAATCGTATCGGTAATAGAAGAACCTCATCCTAACATGGGTCAAAGGGAAGGGGCCCTCTCAACAGCCCTTTCGTGCTCCAATGACCTTGTTAGGCACAGGAGGAGAACCTCGTTCTAACAAGGATAAAAGCTAACCGTATCAAGAACAGAAAGAGAACCTTGTCCTGACACGGATGAAGACCTCCAATTATTTAAGACTGGAGGAGCGGAGAGCTCCTTTCAACGGCTCTTTTTGCGTCCCAATGACTTTGTTAGGGATAGAAGGAACTCGCTCTAACAAAGGTAAAAGTCGACCGTGTTGGGAACAGGAGGAGAACCTCGTCCTAACAGAAAAAAGGATCAAATATGTCAGGAACAGAAGGAGAACCTCATCCTGATATTAAAAAAAAAATCTTTAATACTTAAGAATGGAGGATAATTTCATCCAAGCGGAAGTCGTGATCAACCATAAATGGGATCAGGAGACCTCGTCCAAACACGAAAAATGCGAAGACCCAATTATGCAAACTGGGAAAAAATGTACCCAAGAGCTATCATCATCAAAGAGTACATATTTTGCGGCGAGCTACAACCATTCTCAAAGGGCAGCTCTATAATTGCGAACACAAAAAAAGAGAGATTGAAAAACTACACGAGCATACGACCAAGATGAAGCAATCAAAATAATATTTTCATTAAAATAAAAAATTCAATACATGGAAAGATCCGCAAGACCAGTTACAAAATAAATAAAATAAAATCCTATTCGGGGTCGGACTTCGGACCACCAGCTCCAGTCATCACAAGAGTTTCAAACCTTCAACCTCCTCGAGTCTCTATCGAGCTACCAAACTCTCCTTCAGCATCCTCTTCCATCTACGTGACTCCTTCCTTAACCTTTTTCTTATAATTGCAGATTCGGCTTCGGCGACCTTCACAGTATCCTTTTGGTACATTTGAATCTTCAACTCATGCAACTCGGCTTTGTCTTTTTCATGCGCTGCGGACAGACTCTCCAAAGTGCCTCTCAAAGAAAAAATCTCCTGTAAGTCTCTGCACGAGCCAGCTTGAACTTTATTCGACAGTTGTTGCCGAAGTTGGACGATCTCACCATCAATTTTTCGAAGTTTACGTTAAAAATCGGCTACTTGACCACACCAACCTCGCCTATAATCATTATATGAGTCTTCGACTGCTGGTAACTGACCCTGTAATTCAGAGAACCTTTTTGATCAATCCCAACCGCACTCAGTCCGATTGGTGGACCATGCTGAACTTCCTTCAAGTATCTGAATCTTCTCTTGTGTGGCCTTCAGCTCAACTTCCAGAGAGCTTGCCTTGGTAGTCAAAGTCCAAGCCTTCTCACTGCCAAGCTTCTTCGCCCGTTCCAATTCTTCAATCAAATGGTGCTTGTTATTGATATAGTCCATGGCATCCTTTTTGTGGATCTACTGAAGGCGGATGACTTCAATTGTGGCTTCCAAATAGCGCTTCTTCAACCTCTGAAGCTCGTCCTCCGCTTTCTTCAATTTCTTCTTCATTTGATGAACTTTCCTCTTTAGGTTCTTAGTGATAGGTCTCAGAGGAAGGCATTGGGGTAACGATGTGGCATCGGCAGAAGGAGATGAATCATGATTATCTTCGCTATGGGCATTCTAAAATACAAGCATACCATGGCATAAACATAAAGAAAAATTTCTTTTCATTAATTCAAAATATCCAAGTACAAGAAGGAAAAATGAAAAAAAAAGATACAACGAAAAGAGATCTCAGACCTCTGGGAGAGCAACCAAAGAGTTTGTCGCAGCATCAATCGGCCCCAACTCTTCAACAGCGGGCTCGACGGGGGGCAGGTCGGCCACGGCGATGGATAGTTCCACTTCTCCTTCAAGAGCTCTTTCATACAGGAAGTCGAGATTGAGCTCAGGGAACTTGCTAGCTATCATTCCCTCACAAAGCTCGAACCCTTTGATGAAGGCTTCCTGGCCGAACTTTACGTTCAAGTCTCTCATCTCAGAGAATACCTTGAACTCTTTTATTGCCTGGGCTTTCGCCTCCGAGATCTATCTCAAAAATTGCTCCTTCAATTCGGCGATCTCAGCTTCAACCTTCTTCCTCCTCTCTCCTTTCAAAGTCAAGACGGCCTTCAGTTCCACCAATGTTTGCTCTTACTTTTTTAGCGCTTCTTGAAGAGCTTCGATCTTGGCAGCCTTCTCCTTCGTAAGGCGATCGACCTCAGCAGCTCTCTTCCTAGAGGCGGCTAACTTCGGCCTAATGGTCCTCCTGAGCCTTCAATACTTCCGATCTTAAGCAGTTCACCATTTTTATGTGAGCGAGTAATTAATGACCCGACTACAAGAAGTAAATTGAGTTAGGCATATATATGCAAAAAAAAAAGAAAAAAATGAAGGGAAAGGTAATTACCTTGAGGAAGCTTCCGAGGGAATCCCAAGTACGCTGCTCATAGTCGAAGTCAACGATCTTGTCTACCACGTCGGGTAAGACGAACTTGTCAACTAAATCCCTGATGATGTTCCGGTTGTAGAAGAAATTTTCTTCTGAGTCTTCGTCGCCATTATCGAACTTACTGGGACGAGCTTTATGCCAAACTTTTACAATAACTGACTTCTGTTTCTCCTTTTTTCTTTCTTCTCTCCTCCCACAGAAAGCTCCGGAACTCCAACTTCGATGAAAGGGCCCGAGGATGTAAGGCACTACAGCCCCATCAGTAGCACCCACTTCAGCGACCAGAACAACCTTGGCATCATCAAGAACCTCGGGAGCGGCAGTGGCATTGGTAGAAGCTGCAGAGCTCGGGATGTCAACCCTCGCCTTCTTTGAAGCCTCGTTGGGAGCCTTTCCTTTTCTCGTGTACTTGGAGCCCCTAGCGAGCATTTCAGCTGCCTGAGCATCCATCTCTGCAATAAAAAAAAGGACGGCACTAAAAAAAAATAGAAAAAAGGACTTTTCGTAAAGTGCGGAAATATACCAGCAGGATTGAGAGGACTCAAGCCCATATTAAACAAAGTCTAGTCCTTCAGAAGTTCGAAGAGGGGAGGGTTTCTGTAGTTCCTGAGTTTATTGGTGGAATCAAAGTTGTCTCTTTCTAAACTAGGAGCTCGACGAACTGATTCTCTAAAAACACCCCAGGGAGGAAGTCTTAACTCTAAAGTCGGGCAGGATACAAAGAAGAATCTCTCCTTCCAATTATGGATAGAAGAAAGGGCACCTTTTAACAATCCTTTCTTGCCAAACTGGGGCGAGAAGTAGCACCAATCCTTCGCAGAAGGATGATGCTTAAAAGTATAATAGTTCCAAAATAGGAAAATGGTTAGACGAACTTCGACAGAGAGGCAAAGAAAGATGAATCCAATAATGAACCTAAACGAGTTCGGCACTGCGGAAGCAAAGAAGATATTCAAAAAACAAAAAAAAGCTACTACAAAAGGAGGGAGAGGAAGCCTCAATCCGACACAAAAAGCTTTTAAGTACAAATAGAAACGTCCTGAAGGAAGGGAACAAGCCCAATCACCTGGCCCAGGGAGTTCCAGTTTGTACTTAGGAGGAATTCCGTATCGGATCTTGATCAAAGAAAGGTTGTTCGAGGATAAGGAACACAAAATAGTTCCAAGTATGAAGTTTGGCTAGGGTACATCCCTAAGTTCAGTCTTTTCTTGAGAATTAGGGTTTTGGAAAGATGGACTAGACGGACTCCTAAAATCAGATGACCACAAATTTTTGGAAGACATTCGAATCAAAAGAAACTTGGAAATCTCCGAGAAAACGAGGAAAAGATTGTAAAACCTTGGGGAAAGAATAGCGAAACTCGTATAGAAGGCTAAAAAGCTGAAAAACAAAAGAAAAAAAGAGAGAGCAGCTAAGGACTAACCTAGATTGCTAAAAAGATGACCGAAGGGATGAGGTGCAGTCGAAAGAGACCCCGACAGTCGGAAGGGTTGCGAACGAGAGGAAACAAGGCGAGACGATCGAGAGAGCAGAAATTAGTCGATGATGGCCGGAGAATCGATGGGAAGGGTGGAACACTGAGATGGAGAAGAACAAGGGAGGAGAAAGAGAAAGTGCGGATGGAGATGGGGCATCGGAAGGAAGAAGGGCTTAAATAAAAGGACAAAATCAGATGAAGTTATGATTACAGGACCTCTTCAGCCAACCCCAACCCACCACGTGTGCCACTCGTTCCTAGCGCCTAGCGAAACAATAATTATACCGTACATAGAGCTCCATGCCAGACGAGTCTTCGAGGAAATCTGTCCTTTCAGGTCATTCGGCATTAAACCTCGACGTCAATTCAGAAAAGCCAAAAAGGTTTCATTCTCCGAGAGCGGAAGGCTGATGGACTTCGACTGTAGCAATTTTTCTATACTCCATTCGAAATTCGAACTCAAAAGTAGAGAACAAGTGTTAGGGGTAAAATAACCCCCGTCAAAGTCCTTAGCCGCCAACCCTTGTTCCGAAGGAATTCGCTAATCCTCCCAACAAGTTCATACCACGAAACTTGTCAAAGACACATTGAAACTCGATCAGACGATCTTGAATAGTAAAAGAGAACTATTATTTAATTAACCTCACTTCTTAATTTAGAATGAATGATAGAACCAAAGTTCCATCCTCTCGACCTTGATTGGTGACGAGTTTTGAAGACAGTTGAAGTTTTATATCACGGACAACGCATTCCTTCCAGTCGAACTCCTGGACGAACTCCTTCAGTCACGCTCCCTCCAGACGAACTCCTTCAGCAGCGCTCCCTCCGGACAGATTCTTCCAGACACGCTCTTTCCGGATGAACTCCTCCAGTTGCGCTCCTTCCAAATGGACTCCTCCAGGCTCGCTCCTTCCAGATGAATTTCTTCCAGCAGCACTCCTTCCAGGCGGACCCCTTTCGAACGCACTATTTTCAGTCATGCTTCCTTCAACTGAGGTCCTTCCATTCGAATACCTCTCAAAACGAGCTTCTTCTAGCCAATCGCAGACCTACTTAGTCCATGCTATGCCTGTCAGTTGGAACCATCCAAAAGAACATCAAATCACTGATTCATGACAACCGCTCCACAAAGGATGGAGCACGAAACTTTATATCTCAATTTAGGAGACACCTACTTGCGCATGACCCAGGAGGCTTCTGAACTCCTTAAAGCCACTAGACATTGTTCCCAACGGACCTCGGTCGGTCACAAGTCCACCGTATATACCGAAGTCTCCAACCTACATCCAAACTTCAGCAAAAGGATCTCCACCGCCTACAAGTCGCGATAAACGATAACTCATCCTCCGTAACAAACTCCACGTGGCCTGAGCGGCCCATACCAAATGGTTATGGCTGTCACCATCAGTTTGTTATATGCTCCGTCTACAAAAAGAACCCTCCAGATACGTTTTCCTCTAAGTTCTCTTCTCCCTTGTTACTCTGCTTCTCTGTTTTCCTGAGCACTCCATTCCAATTGGCCAGAAAACTGACTTGAGCATCGGAGGATCCTGCCGGAGCCACCCATCTCCAGTTAGAATTTTGTTTGGCGACCTCATCTTTCCAACTCCAGCTGCCTCCGACGCCCTCATAGACTTCTGCACCAATAATATATATATGTATTACATATGTATATATATTTACATATATATATATGTATATATATATATATATATATATATATATATAGATGTATATATATATTTACATATATGTATTACATATGTACATATGTATGTATATACATATATGTATATATGTATGTATATGTATATATATGCATATATATTGATGTATGTATGTACACATGTATATTTAGAACATTGGTTTAAAATTTAAACAGTGATTTTCATTTGCTAGTTATCATGTTATTACAGGTATCATATAATGCGAATACAAACTGTTGTTTAAGCCTTTTTATTATTAGTCGGATCCAAATAATTTGGATCCAAATAATTTGTATTACATACGTATATATATTTACATATATATATATATATATACATATATATAGATGTATATATATATTTACATATATGTATTACATATGTACATATGTATGTATATACATATATGTATATATGTATGTATATGTATATATATGCATATATATTGATGTATGTATGTACACATGTATATTTAGAACATTGGTTTAAAATTTAAATAGTGATTTTCATTTGCTAGTTATCATGTTATTACAGGTATCATATAATGCGAATACAAACTGTTGTTTAAGCCTTTTTATTATTAGTCGGATCCAAATAATTTTTTAAAACTCAATTGTTATAACACTTCAGATGTATATATTTTACTATTTGAAAACCATAATGTTATTCTATAAACATTGACAGAAGCAAACGTCTCCCACAATGGTCCCTCATTAATTCCTATTCAAATGGCAACAATTGTTACGGTAACCATTTTCTGAGCAATGCTATAGGTCTCAACCGCGCAGTTTCCAGAAAATGCCCTTCACAGTCGACATGCAAGGTATCAGGAGGGGATTGGTGCTATTCATTGTTTTGGCACAAATTACATGGGGCTTATGGAAGCACCAACTCTTTAACAACATGTGTCCCTGAAGCTCTTTTAGGTAGGAGGGTTGGGCCCCAAAGCAATTGTTTTTCCAATTAGATCCAATCCAGAAGTTTTTGCCAAGTATATAAGATCTGTTATGTCAGTCATAACTATACAAAAAACTATTCCATCATCCTCTGGATGCCAATAGAATTTATATGGAGATTCTAAGGCAGAAGGAGTCATGTTAGGTATGACGCAAGAGCTTGCGGTTCTGCTTGAGACAATGCAACAGGTTGATGTTTGGTGGCAGCAACCGCAACAGCTTGGCATCAATAATAGTCGCACCAACAAATCTTTTGCAGCCCATGGATGATGAGCTCTTGGATCCAACCAAATGATTCTACAACAACCTTATATAGCAAGAAAGAATGATTTTGGGATGATGATGATGATGACGACGATGATGGTGATGAGACTAGTGAAAGTGGTGGTATCTTTGGCAATTCTTAGAAAAATCCAATGTGCATAAAGGAAGGGCACCTTACTAAATAGGGGGCACTTAGCTTTCCCACAGAGGTGAGTGGAGAATGCCAAATCTTCAGATTATTCAGCCAAAAAGCAGTTAAACTTTGGAGCAAATCGAAGTCCAGACTTCAAGCCAACTAATTTCGATATATACAAATCCAAAGAATTTTTAGACCAAAATTGTATCTCCCACAAGTTAGAATGGTTAAATGCCTGCCTCATAAAATTCATTGCTTAGACATGAATGAAGCACGAAAAGCGAAACTTCTGTACATAACATTCTGAAACCAGCACTTGTCTCAAAGAAAATGTTGCCAAACCAGCAAACAGCAAGCTTACAAAAGGACCAAATAGGGTCACCAAACAGAAGAAAATAAAGTCTAAACTACAGGAAAACTATGGATGAAGCATAGAACATATGGAAGTGTGTAGTGTGACAGAGAATTCAAGGAGAGCAGATATGAACTAGTCTACAGAACCAGCGTAGGAGATGATGACAGAGCCAAGCAATATGTCAAGAAATTAACCAATCAAAGATTTATCACTGGGACACAGGCACAAGAATACATACTTCATGGTGAAAGGACGAGACTTAGGGCATCCTTGACCTTTGGATCTGACCAAAATTGGAATAGAAAAGCAGCAAAAAGCACAACAACAGAGCCAACAACTTCCCACCTTAAATAAGCCCTCTGGTTATGCAATTGTTTAGAAGTTTCAACTAGTGTAGCAAGAAAGTGAGGTTGGAAAATCCGAAGAAAAGAGAATAGGCACTGACAATAAAAAATGGAAAAGGAAGACCCTGGTTTATATGGACAAAAAGGAGCAGAATGTCCTGTACATAGGAAAAGATGGGAATGAATTCAGCATGCAGATCCAAGTATGAGATTGATTGGTGGGACTGGCAATCCAACTCAATCAGTGTTTCTCCAATTAAAAACAACCACTGCTTAGCACTTCTGATGGAAATTAGGATTTACGTACATATTCAAGAAGAAAGCACTATTGAGAAATCCTAATTTAATTTTATGGATTTATTTAGGATTTTTTATTTTATTTCTTATTTTTTTGAAATTTTTAATTTTGTTAGAACTTAGTAAAAATAGTTCTATTGGGTTTCAAGTCACCTGTTAGAGTCCTATTAGGTTACTTTTTATTCTTCTATTTAAAGACTCCACCTGTGTGGAGAAAGACAGACCTGAACACCACCTACGTAGAGAAAGACAGATCTGAACAATTGATTGAATAATTGAGTGAATTGAATTCTTGAGCTTATTTTCTTTACAACTTCTTTTCTTTTCTTTTGATTTTGCATCAATTTGGTATCAGAGCGAAGTTCCTGCAATTTTCTTCTCGTTCTATGGTTTCTATTGTTGCAATGCCCCCTTCATTGCTTTCTCTTTTTTCCGTCGCCTTCTACCCAGCCCCTTTTGCCGACCAATAACAAAAAAATAAAAGCATCATCCTCCTTCATCCTGTTCCGCCTCCTCCCTCCCTTTCTCTTTTGATCCGAATCGCAGGTCCACCCGACCGTCGAAGCGCCGCGACCGCGCCTCATCACCGTCTCCAACAGCCATCGCGCTCCTCTGCCACTTCCCTCAGGTCTTAGATCAGGAGCCAGAAGGCCGATCTATCATGCATCCTCTCCAGCGAGGACCTGCATAGCGCTCAGTGAGGAGTCTCAATTGGGTGGGAGGCTCCGATCTCCCTTCCGACCCCAATCACTCGCCCCTTCCCGTCGACCACATCCTTGCAAATCAAAGGATTTCCGGCGAGCACAAAGGATTCGGCGAAAATCAAGAAAAAGAGAAAGGAAGAAGAGAGAAAAGGGGCCGGGCTCGTCGTCTCCTTTGCCAACACAATCCTCCCGCCATCTTCTTCCTTCCCGTCTGCCTCCAACTTTCCCCTTCCTTCTCTACCTCCAACCATCCAAGTGTCAACCGTCGACCGTCCAAGCCTCACCTTCCTCCCCTGCTTCCATCAACCGTCCAAGCCTCACGCCAGACGAACTTCCCTATTGTCCTGCCTCCCCATCGCCGTCAACATCGTCCCCATCGCAACCCGGCATCGGCCCTCCTGTCTAATCTCCCACAGGAGTCCCAACCGAGTGGGAGGCTTGGAACGGCCAAAGTAGGAAATCTAGACCCCTTCACCCTACCAATGACCGAGGCGCCTCTTCTCGTCGACCGACTGAGCTCCCGACGCCGTCGACCCCGCCTCTTCCCATCGTCCGACCATCGGAGTCCACCGGAGTCCACAGAAGCCCTCATCGCGCCTCCCAACTATGGCACCATTTTTAAGAAGTCCACGTGGTGCACAAACCGTTGCTCACATGGTCTATAAACTGTTTGATCTATAGACCGAGTCCACGGACCTAAAAAAAAACTTGGAAAACCCCTTGTCTCCAATCTACAAGCGCCACAAGGTGAAAGGTACAATCCCTTCATTAAATTTTGAATTTTTTTTTAAATCTTTGGATAATTTAAATTGCTTAGGCCCTTAATTATGTTCTTTTCTATATTTTCCCATATATTTGTTGTTTCTTGCACCAAATACCCACATATTCAGTCATTATACGAACCAGAAACATAAACAATAAGTTAGACCCTACAATTTTTACTGTAAGCATCATAATTAAAATTTTAAATACATATAATATTTAATTAATATCAAATTTCTTTTATCATGGTTATTGATAATCTAAAAGATGCACAAACTGTAATGGAAAAAGAATTAGAATCTATCAAACATCCAAATAGCCTTCCAAGAAACTTTAAACCAGATCTACCAATTTTTAAATCAACTTCACACTAAGTTAGTGAGCTTCGTGCTACCCAAGTGAATAATCGCGTAGATATAGCAAATCTTATAGATCAATAAATAGAATGCCAATTATTCCTAAGAGAGTCAAGAATAAGCAAACAACCTATAGAAGATGATTCCCCTAGTAATCAATCTATTCATTGATCTCTATGAAATCTTAAGCCTATTGAAAGTCAGAGTCATGTCATGCACACAAGTCAGGCACCCCCGATCTATACAACAGCCTCTTCGATTACCTACCACTCAAACAAGTTTGAGAGTTATCATTATCATAGGATAGAGAAGGCTATGAAGGAGAAGTAGAGCCGCCAAATCCCACACTTTAGACCCCAAAGACAAGAATATAAAGCATATCTAAACAGATATGAAGATTTAGAAAAACTACTAAAAGAAGCTAAAGTTAAAGTTGCTTTTTATGATGGTAAGTTAAATCCAAAGGCGTTCCATGACTGGTTATTTGATTTAGAATTCTATTTTGAGTGATATCATATGTTGGATGCCTCTCGCATCCCTTTTATAAAAATAAAGCTGATAGGATCTGCCAAGCGATATTGGCAAACTGTTTAAAGAAACTTTGAGAAGAAATGAAATTTAAGCTACACGAAAAATATATTCTCATTTATTACAAAAATCGATTATTAGATCAATAGTACACTCTTAGACAAGAAAATACTAGCGTAACTGACTACATGACTCGTTTTGAGAATTTACGGTTGAGATGTGACATATCTAAGGAGTTATGAAAATTAGTTTCTAAATTCATTAGCAGTCTATGGGATGATCTGAAAAGAGAAGTTTTCTTGTATTCATCAGATTCTGTAGAAGAAGCCTATCATAAAGCCCTAAAAATCAAGAAATTTCATAAAACTTCATCGTAAAGAAGAGTTCCTTTTTCTAATAAAACTAGGTAGTAAAAACCTATCTCTAGTAGCCGTACAAGAAGTATATCACAAATAGCCCCTTCCCATCCAGGACCAAATCCCACAGACACTAGGACTCGAGAACCTATGTCGAAAATATCTCAATCAACTAGTTCGTCAAACATAGAGTATCATTATTGCCATGAAAAGGATCACATAGCTGCTAGATATCCATGTCATATCCTGACCATAGAACCAGAATATGAGAAGGCAATTCCAACTGAAAATATACTATAAAATTTTAATCCCTTAGAACCAACTAATTCTAAAGAAGAGTACGAGAAAGAATATGAAAAATCAGAAAATCAGGTTAATGTCATGCGCTGTATAGTCACCACTTACAAATTCTGAAGCTTGAAAATGCACTAGTATTTTTCACACATACACACAGTGTGGTAATAGAGAATGTAAACTTGTCATTGATGGCGGTAGTTCTATAATTGTAGTATCTAAATCTGTCTTTAATCGATTAAAACTAAAACCTCAACCTCATCCTCATCCTTATAGAGTTGCTTGGGTAAACAAAACATCTCTCCCAATTAATGAATGTTGTCTAGTACCAATTAAAATGCGAGCTTATTCTGCTGAGATTATGTGCGATGTCTTACCCATGAAAGTTGCTAGCATCTTATTTGGACGTCCTTGGATCTATGATATAGATGCCTATAATTTTGGTAGAGAAAATATCTGTGTTTACGCATAAAGATAAGAAAATTATATTAAATCCTGCCAAAACCTAGCGAGTCCCGACCTTCTAAAAAAGATGAATTTATCTCAACCTCTCAAATAGAAAAACTGTCATATTTTAACCCATAAGGAATTTGAGGAAGAGAGTTCAAAATCTAGGATTATGTTAGCAATCATTCCTAAAGGTGAAATTCGATTAACCTCAAACATCCAAGATAATCCACCTCCTGAGATTGAACTGCTATTAGAAGAATTTAAGGATATGACTCCAAAAGAAATACCAGATGGCCTTTCTCCCTTGCGAGATATTCAGCATGCTATTAATTTAGTTCCAGGATCCCAAATACCTAATCTTCCACACTATAGGTTGAACCTTAAGGAACATGAGAAAATGAAAAAGCAAGTAGATGGATTATTACAAAAAGATCATATTCATCCTAATCTTAGTCCATGTGCCGTACCAGCTCTTCTGACACCAAAGAAAGATGATACATGGAGAATGTGTAGATAGCAGGGCCATCAATAGAATTACGGTCAAGTATAGGTTTCTCATTCCTAGGCTTGAAGACATGCTTGACCAATTAGCTGACTCTGTAATTTATTCTAAATTTAATTTACGTAGTGGGTACCATCAAATTAGAATTCAATCTGGAGATAAATGAAAAACTGCTTTTAAAACCCAAGATAGACTTTATGAATGGTTAGTTATGCCATTTGGATTATCCAATACTCCTAGTATATTTATGAGATTTATGACTGAGTTGTTGAGATCCTTTATTGGTAGATTCTTAGTCGTCTATTTTGATAATATTCTAGTCTATAGTAGGTCTAGAGAAGAACACCTAGGTTATCTTAGGAAAGTTTTTATCACTCTTAGATCCACTAGATTATATATTAATCTTAAAAAATATTCATTCCTTCAAGATCGGGTACTATTTTTAGGGTATGTAGTATCTTTCCAAGGTATTATGGCTGATCATGAGAAAGTGTAAGTGATTAGAGAATAACCTGAACCAAAATCCCTGTCTGAGGTTCGTACTTTTCACGATCTAACTTTTATAAATGATTTATTAGAGAGTTTAATACCATCATGGCCTCTATCACAAATTGCATAAAGAAAGATGAGTTTCATCGGACAGCTAATATTGCTAGAGCTTTTAATGAAATAAAGCTTAGGACGACCGAAACACCTGTGTTGATACATCCTGACTTTTCAAAGATTTTTGAAATAGCTTGTGATGCATTAAGCGTAGGAATTGGAGTTCTTAGCCAGAAGGATCATCCTATAGCCTATTTTAGTGAAAAGCTTAATGAAGCTAAACAAAAATACTCTGCATATGATAAAGAATTTTATGTAGTTCACACTCTTAGATATTGGTGATATTATCTTTTACCTAAAGAGTTTATTTTATATTCCGATCATTTGTTCCTTAGATATATTCAGTCTCAGAAGAAACATAGTCTAGGCTATTAAATGGATAGAATTTCTTCAGGATTATACCTTTATTCTCAAACATCAAACTGGTGTTGAGAATAGGACCGCTGATACATTAAATAGAGTAATTACTATCCTACAATCTATGAATGCCGACATAATTGATTTTGAGCGAGTAAAAAATGATTATCAGCATAGTCCTAATTTTTCTAATATTTATCAAGAGGTTAGTCAAGAGAATCGTCAAGAATATGTTAACTTTATAATTAGAGACGGTTATTTATTTAAAGGTTGTCATCTTTGTATACCTTGGACATCTTTACGGGATTTTTTTGTTTAGAAACTTCGTGCAGGAAGATTAGCAGGTCATTTTAGATGTAATAAAACTATAGCTATAATTGAAGATAGATTTTATTGGTCATCTCTTAAAAAGGATGTAGCTAGAATCTTATCTCAGTGTCATACATGTCAATTAGCTAAGGCTAGAAAGCAAAATACTGGATTATATAGTCCTTTACCGACTCCTTATTCCCCATGAAAAGATCTTAGTATAGATTTTATTCTTGGATTACCTAGAACTACTAGGGGACATGATTCAATTTTAATTGTTGTTGACAGATTTTCCAAAATGGCATATTTTATTCCTGGTCATAAGACTTCTGATGCTTGTTCTGTTGCCAAGTTATTTTTTAGAGAAATTGTTAAACTTCATAGATTACCTACTTCCATAGTATCTAATCGTGATGTCAAGTTCGTAAGTTATTTTTGGATAACCCTTTGGAAATTGTTTGAAACCACTTTAAAGTTTTCTTCAGCTTTTCATCCCCAAATAGATGGTCCAACAGAGGTTGTAAATAGAAGTCTTGGTAATTTACTTAGATGTCTAGTTGGTGATAAACTTGGAACGTGGGATTTGTCATTGCCTACCGCAGAATTTGCTTACAATAACTCAATGAATAGGTCTACTGACAAAAATCCTTTTGAAATTATTTATGACTTTAATCCCCGTCAATCTATTGATCTTGTTCCCTTACCAATAAATAATCGTACTTCTGAGCCTGTCCCTTCTTTTGCTAAACACATTAATGATATATATACTGATATTAGACAAAAGATTGCTATAAGTCCTGAAAAATAAAGCTTGCAGCTGATGCTCATCATAGAAAAGTAAAGTTTAACGAGAGTGACTATATAATGGTTCATATTCGTCCTGAACGTTATCCACGAAATTCATTCAAAACGTTACATGCTCGAGCCACTAGTCCTTTTCGCATCCTCCGTAAACTTGGATCTAATGCATACTATATAGAATTACCTTCTGATTTAAAATTTAGTTCAATTTTCAATATTGAAGACTTTCTACCTTATCGAGGCACATTCGAGCCTCCTACTATGCATGCAAATGGTAGCAAGGATTACACTCCATCTCCTCTAATGCCAGTTCTAGTTCCTCCATCACTTTCAAATTAAATTAAATGTATTATCACATATGAGATTATTTCTATTGTTGTTGGAGGATTTCATCAATTCTTGATCAAATGGCACGACCGTCTAGACTAAGATACTACTTGGATCCTTGAAGTGTTGGCGCAACGTCCTGGCATCACCTAGCTCTGATACCAATTATTGTTCCACCGATGGCCACTCTGATACCAATCTGTCGAAAACAATCCTTGCTACTCGATGATTGCGGAAACAACAAGGATTTGAGAAAAGGAATGACCATTCTATTGAAACCCTAGCAAACCCTAGGCGTGGAGGGAAGAGAGAATGAGAGGAAGAAAAATTTTCAGGGAGAAAAAGCTTGTATTGATTCCATGCTTAGTTTACAAAACTCAGTACAGAGTATATATACCTGGTCAAATAAGATCTAACCTAAAAAATTCTCCTAGCTAATCTAATGTGATGCACTTCCCGAGCCCATGTACACCTATGTCTCCCATGAACACACCCATTGGACAAATCCCAATCCAATCCATAGGTTAGCCCCCTTAGGACCTTACAAACCAAGGCCCTAAATCCCTAGGATTAAACTCAATCCCAGGCCAGAACAGAAACTATTCTCTGTTTGTTCACTACTCGAGCCGGCTCGGTCAACAATCAAGTCGGCTCGACGATGATGTCTCCTGCGAGAGCTTGAATCATAACTCTCTGTTCTACTGCTCGAGCCAGCTCTCTCAAGGTTCGAGCCAGCTTGACTTCCACTCGAGCTGGTCCGATAAGAACCGCACCAACTCTTCCAACGTATCAGCCTGATACACTTTCTGGACTTCTGTTCGAGCCAGCTCTCTCAGAATTCGAACTGGCTCGTCTTCAGCTCGGGCTGGCTCTTCTGACAGGATCCAAGCTAGCTCTTCTGAAGCGTTCACTGAAGCTTTTCAATGATTGATTCCATTCGCTCCTTGCTTTCTTTTCACCTGCTTCCAAGGCTTAAGAGCACCATATCTAAGCACACAATCTCCACCTTAGTGCTCGCAAGTCCTTATGAACTCAGCTCTATCCGACAACCCCATCAATACCATGCAATTCTAAAAGCTATTCCGTGGAAGCACCTTTATAAACACATCAGCTGAATTTTTCTTGGTGTGAACCTTCACCAGCTCCACTTTACCATCCTCTACTAGCTCTCTGATCCTATGGTATCTAATATCAATGTGCTTGATCCTCACATGATACACAGAATTCTGTACAAGCAATAAAGCACTCTGACTGTCACAATGCATCCTGTAGGAATCCCATCTCCAATGCCAAGCCCTTCAACCATAGAGTTTCCTTTGCTACCTTCGTGATGCCAATGTACTCCGCTTCAGTAGTGGACAAGACCATAATTGGTTACAAGCATGATCTCCATGAGACTGGACCTTCATACAAGCTGAATACAAAACCTGTAGTCGAACGTCGAGTATCTACATCACCAAAATCTGCATCCACAAATCCCTCTATTAGCCCTTGAGCTTCCTTAGACATATTAAGATGTTCCTTATCACCTTCCCGCTGACCATAGCAGATGCCAATCCCAACTGAACCTGCCAAGTATCTGAAGATACCCTTCAATGCTCACCAGTGCTCCTTTTCAGGCTGAGCCATAAAGCTGCTCACTTGACTCACTACATGAGCTAAATCCGGCCTACAACATACCATAGAAGCATATGGAATCTTTTCCATCTCAGTCTGTGGTAACATGGTCTTAGAGAGTCTGACATGCCCAACTAGTGGCAATTCACCCAATTTGGCATCCTTCATACTAAATCTCTCCAAGACCTTCATATATCCCCCTTGAGATAGATGCAGCAGCCTTTTGATTCTATCTGTGATGATTTCCAAAACAAGGATCTTTTTTACAGGCCCCAAGTCCTTCATCTCAAACTCTTAAGATAAAGCTCCCTTCAACTCCTGCACAACTTCCTTACTCTTACATGCTATCAGCATATCATCTCCATACAAAAGTATAACCAAGATCCATTTTTTAGAGACCTCACATATACACACGGGTCATGATCGCACCTGAAAAATCCAATACTTTTCACATAAGTGTCAAACCGCTTGTACCACTATCTAGAAGACTATTTCAATCCGTACAACAATTTCTTCAATAAATAGACCTCTCTGACCCAGGCTCCCTGAAGTCCTATGATTGCTCCATGTATATGTTCTCCTCCAAATCCCCATGGAGGAACACTGTCTTAACGTCCATTTGCTCTAGCTCCAAATCATGAGCAGCAACTATACTCAACAGCATCCTAATGGATGTATATCTGACAATTGGAGAGAAGACTTCTAAGTAATCAATCCCTTCTCTCTGTGAGTACCCTTTAGCTACCAGTCTAGCCTTATACCTCACTCCACCTTGCTCTGAAGGTGCCTCTTTTTTAGTGAAAATCCATTTGGAGCTAATGGATCAAGCATCATCCAGTAGATCCACCAGCTGCCATGTCCGGTTCTTCCTAAGAGACTCCATCTCTTCCATCATGGCCTGCATCCATGACTCCCGATCCGGACTCTCCATGGCTTCCTCAAAACTCTCTAGATCTCCATTGACTGTGATGAGAGCATAAAAAATAGTCTCATCAATGTCATATCACATCGGTTTGTGAATAGTACGCTTCAGCTTATGCACTGCCACTCTTACGGTATCCTGCAAGTCTGCTACTTGTGGCTACCTCTGCACTTCCTTTAGGATAGATCGCTCTCCATGCTGGTCCTCCACAGGTGTATCACCATGCCTACCTACCTCCCACCTCAAACTGAACACAATCCGAGGTTGATGTTGAGGGCAAATCACCTGTATCCGAGAGCTTTCCCATGCTGTCCTATGTTGTCTTCATAACTCCATCTACACTTTCTGGCTTCAACACGATACTCTTTTTATCAAATATCACATTCCGACTAACAACACACCTCTGAGAATGTGAATCCCACAGCAAGAGATCCTTCACATCTCGTGAAAATTCGATGAATATTATCTTCTATGACTTTAGGTCCAACTTGCTTCTGTCGACTTCTTCTACCAAAGCATATGCAGGACAGTCGAACACCTTTAGGTGGCCAAGCTCCACCTTCTTCCCACTCCAGACAGCCTCTGGAAGTCATCCGTTCAATTTTCTATGGGAAGACCCATAGATGTATTGGAAATGATACCTTGGGACGGATGTAAAGCTAAGCAAATTGCTTCAATTCACAAGAAAACATATATAAATAAGAGCATCATCCCAAAATGATTTGGGCAGTGATGCCTGCAGCCTCAAGCTTCTAGCCTTCTCCATCAATATCCGATTCATCCTCTCCACGACACCGTTTTACTGAGAGGTCATCTTCACTGTATAATAGCGTTTTATTTCATTTTCCTAACAGTATCTCCTGAATGCTAGGTTGATGTATTCTCCTCCATTATCAGACCTCAAACACTTCACTGGCTTTCATGTTTCCTTCTCCACCTCAGCTCTCCAGATTTTAAACCGGGTAAAAACATCTGATTTTTTCCTCATCAAATAGACCCATACCTTCCTGGAGAAATCATCTATAAATGTGACAAAATATCTCACTCCACCTCTAGATGCAACAGGTGCCGATCCCCATACGTCTGAGTGAACAAGCTCCAAAATAGCTTTACTCTGCTTGGTACTACTGGCAAATGAAACTCTATGCTGTTTGCCATAGATACAGGGCTCACATAGGTCATCTCCTTCCTTACTGACTGCTGGAATCAAACCTCCTACTCAACTCTGTGAAGCCCCAGTCACTCAAGTGATCCATACGATAGTACCACAGCTTATAGGCTAGCTGCTCCTGTGCTGCTATAGATACCTCCACACTATCTGTAACCACTGAGCCCTTCATCCTGTACAGATTGTTGCTCAGTCTTCTCCCTTTCATCACCACCAATGCGCCCTTGGAAATCCGCAAACACCTGCTGCCTAGCTGGCAACTGAAAGCATATCCCTGTTCTTCCAAGTAGCCCAGGGATATCAAGTTCTTCAGTTCTGGTATATGCTTCACAGAGTGTTCGTATGACACTATCATACATCCTCACTCTGACTATACCAACACCAGCAACTTTACATCGGTGATCATCTCCAAGACTTACACTCCCTCCATAGGATCTTTCATAAGATGAGAACCACTCCCAATGTGCAGTGTAATGGTGGGAACACACTGAATCCAGTGTCCAGTGGTTGTCCAACTCTGCTACTCCATCTGATACTATCAGTATATCTTTTCCACTGTCTTCAGATGACAGAGCACTACTTCCGCTGGTCGATCCATCCTTAGAAGTGCTCTTCTCCTTCTCATTCTTCAAAAATGGGCATTTTTTTCTAATATAACCAGGTTGATGATACTTGTAGCATTTCCAAGCCTTCTAATTTCCTCGAGACTTTGATATACCCTTAGATTTATCTCGAGTCCTCTCCTTAGGCCTTCCTTTCCTCTCATTCACAGAAAGCACCTCTGAATTAGGGTTTTCACTAACTAGCCTCTCCAACTGCTCGTTGGACCTGAGAACTCCAACCATTTCTTCAAAGTTTAATGTCTCCTTTTCATACACCAGAGTAGTAATGAGACCATCATATGCTGCTGGCAGTGGACACAATAACTGGAGAGCTCTATCCTCCTCATCAATCTTCACATCAAGGCTCGTAACATTCGAGCAACTTGATTGAACTTTTGGATGTGGGAAACTAGGTCTCCTCCTTCGGGCATCCGTAAACTATACAGCTGCTTCTTCAACCATAGCTTGTTTGTCATGTTCTTGCCCATATATGTGTTCTCCAATTTCTATCAAAGCTCCTTCGATGTGGTTTCCGTATTAATCTCCGGTAAAACTTCATCAACGAGGCACATGAATCGTACTAAAGGCTATCTCTTCAAGTTTCTCCCACTCTTCAACCAAAATCTTTTTCGGTCTTTCGCTAGTCAAAATCTTGTAGATTCTATTCTACACCAGCAGATCCTTCATCCTTTGCTGCCAAAGGCTAAAGTTATCCTTACCATCGAACTTTCCAAAGTCCGCCTTGATGGTACTCCATGCCATCCCAACCAAATTTCTATAACCAAACACAAGAAAATAAACAGTGTTCAAAGAAATTTGTTCAGCACCTTACCACAATACCAGGCGAAGCTTTGTCCTTTCCTCTACCAGATCTAACAATAGGGCTCTAATACCAATTATTGGTGCAACATCCTAGCATCACCTAGCTCTGATACCAATTGTTGTTCCACCGATGGCCGCTTTGATACCAATCTATCGGGAACAATTCTTGCTACTCGATGATTGTGAAAACAGCAACAAGGATTTAAGAAAAGAGATGACCATTCTGTTGAAACCCTAGCAAACCCTAGGCATGGAGAGAATGGAGAGAACGAGAGAAAGAGAGATTTTCAGGAAGAAAAGGCTTGTACTGATTCCGCTTAGTTTACAAAACTCAATACAGAGTATATATACCTGGTCAAATAAGATCCAACCTAAAAAACTCTCCTAGCTTACCTAATGTGATGCACTCCACGAGCCCATGTACACCCATGTCTCCCATGCACACACCCATTGGACAAATCCCAGCCCAATCCATAGGTTAGCCCCTTAGAACCTTACAAACCAAGGCCCTAAGTCCTTAGGATTAAACCCAATCTCAGGCCAAAACAGAAACTACGTTCTGTTTTGTTCACTACTCGAGCCGGCTCGATCAGCAATCAGGTCGGTTCGACGGTGATATCTCCTGCGAGAGCCCGAATCACAACTCTCTGTTCTGCTGCTCGAGCCGACTCTCTCAGAGTTCGAGCTGACTCGACTTCCACTCGAGCTGGCTCTGATAAGAACCAAGCCAGCTCTTTCAACGTATCAGCCTAATACACTTTCTGGACTTCTGCTCGAGCCAGCTCTCTTAGAATTCAAACTGGCTCATCTTTAGCTCGGGTTGGCTCTTCTGCAACTCAGGTTGGCTCTTCTGACAAGATCCAAGCCAGTTCTTCTGAAATCGAAGCTTTTCAATGGTTGATTTCATTCGCTTCTTGCTCTCTTTCCACCTGCTTCCAAGACTTAAGAGCACCATACTTGAGCTTACATGAAGAAGATCTACGATGCATTAATCCAAAGGTTTTAAAAGCTTACATCAATTTCTCACCAGAGTCGAGTTCTTTCCGGTCAAGAAGAAATGATGAAAATCCAGATTTACGCATATATTCAAGGAAAAAGCGTCATTGAGAAATCCTAATTTAATTTTATGGGTTTATTTAGAATTTTTATTTTATTTCTTATTTTTTTAGAATTTTTAATTTTGTTAGAACTCAGTAAAATGAATTTTATTGAGTTTCAAGTCATCTATTAGAGTCCTGTTAGATTACTTTTTGTTCTTCTATTTAAAGACTTCAACTATATGGAGAAAGGCAGATCTGAACACCACCTTTGTGGAGAAAGACAAATCTGAACAATTGATTGAATAATTAAGTGAATTGAATTCTTGAGCTTATTTTCTTTTAACCTTTTTTTTTCTTTCTTTTCTTTTGGTTTTGCATCAACTTCCCTCTCATCCATGCTATGTATTCCCCTAAATTCTGTAATTCTATGGTCCTTTATCCAACCATGTCACCAATTACTTGCATCATCGTATGATAGCAAGCAACAAGTATGGAGACCTCTCATACCAAAAGGTAAGCATAAGTCATAACAAACTCAAATCAAGTCTAGCCCACACCAAAAGATGTCTCGAAAAGGTAACAATAAACATGGCAGAATAAAATAAAATAAGAAATATGGTGCTATCTAACAGGCATATAAGAGTCATTGTTAGATGCCCCCTTGATGTTGTTTTAGCCATCAATCCACATGTATTCTGTAAGCAATCTCTTTAATGCACCAGGTATCATTTACATGTGCCATGTTGTGTCCGGGTCTTGTGGAAATCTATTCTAGTTTTCTATGGCTGGCCTGGCATCACTAAAATGAAAAGAAAAAAAATTATATTTAACTTGTTCTTGAATACAGCCAAGGAGTGGGGTATTTTATAGGGCTAAAGACCCTATCCCATCTTAAGAGAAACCACTATCATATCTTTTTTCCCCTCTGCTTTTGAAGGAAACTCAAAACTATATCCTGACACGATCTTTGTCAACACTGGATCATGGGAAAAGCAGTAAATAAAATTACAGGATTAAGAGAAATATTTGATCTTGGACAATACATCATACTTGAGCACCTTGCCTTCAATATCATCCTCTACATCATATCCCAATCACCTACTCAAAGAGGCAAAAGATCAAGAATACCAAGTTATATTTGATTCGAGCAAAAACAATAAATTTCTTGATCTTCTCTAATACATAAGGCTTTAATATCTGTAGGCCTTATAGGGCTTCTCCTGGAGTCAAGCTGATTTCTTGGGCTTTAATTGTGGATCTTTGGTGTAGACCTGAGCTAACTCCACTTTTGCATCACAATCAACTTAAAGAGATGCAAGGTTCTTATAGAAGTCAGTTTAGTCCAAAGAAGGATAGATAAATCATTAAAAGTTTGACTACCATTTAGACTATTCTTAAGAACCAATCTATGCATTTGAACGTGAATATGCAGCTCCATGGCTAGGGCTGACTCCAAACAGGATAGAACCCCCAACCCCTTTCCCAAGTGGCAAAGAGTGCTTCCATCTCAGCAAGCCCTCGATATTGTGGTCATTACCAATTTTTATCAAAAAGAAATAAGGTTCAGAATAAATAATCTAGAAAATGGTATGCAAAAGATAACTGTCTAGTTTATCCATTTGACCTGAGATTGTACTCCTATATTCCATCAGCTTGTGTAAACTTCTTTTGCAAATTTTTAAGACTAATGTAAACATTTCACAACACCATGACCCATAACTTCAAATTTATAGATCTATAAACATTAAAATATTAATTTTCTATGGATACCTATTTCATAACAAGGAGATTTTTTTTTTGTTTTAAATATCAAACCTGATTATAGTTATTGAGAGGCTGTTGTAGTATCACTCAAATATCTATCGAACGGTACATTTCATCGTTGTACCCTAACATTTGATTACAATAGTGCAGAAAAGGTATCAAAAACCCATCCTTAAAACTATATGAGTTGGATGTGCTCATAATGAATTATATTCCTTCACGGAAGAACACCATGAAACCTGATAAAAAAATATAAAAAGTATAAAATAACATGAAACATAACGGAAAGGAAACATCTGAATTTAGAAAGGTGAAAATGTATCATACTAAAATGAAAAAAAAAACCAAGAAAATAAGCATTACCATCAAGATCATCAAACTACTAAGTTACCATGACCTAAATATGTTCCACATAATAAAACATGATTAGTAGACTCAGCTAAAAACAGCATTGCAAGTTTTTGATATGAAGATCATAGTGGCTGTTACAAGGTTTTCAGTCTAGGTACTAAACCCAATACCAGTAACTTACAGGTATAGGTCAGGGGTACGACACACACCCCCTATTAATATATGATACACTGCTGGAGACAAGACAGCAGCTGTACATTTATACCATGTAGAGTACAGTATTGTATTGGGCCCCCACCACCATACTGAAAGCTTATCGAGTCAGTACGGTATACCCTACTAGGTGGTATGGACCCTGACAAAAAAACATGGTTTGCAATAAATCTCAATGCATGGAAATTATTGCAGGTACAAAAGTGTCAGGTTAACCAAAACATCATACATAAGTACTTATTCAGAACAGCATACCCGCTGGTGGCATTGTTATCAAAAAAAGTGATCATATGGGGACTAAAAGGCTAAAGGGTGTTTTTGCTTGGACAATATAGATAACATTGTGAAGCTAAGATCAAGAGAGGGTAAGAATCGCTAGAGGAAAGCATGATGATCTGCCTATAGATAATTAAATACTTAATACAAGCTTGTTTATATTCCAAAACTCCAAAGGACCCACATACCAATTTGCTGATCAAGAATAATTGCTTTCTAATCTTGAATGACAAGCAAGACTAGCAGTCAAGTGCTAAATAAATTTAATTAATCATGACTCATCTGAATATATCTTTTCTGGCAAATTTATGCATATCTTAAGAAAATATTGCGAGGATGAAGCACCACAAATTCTTTGATGGGCAATGTATTATACCTCACGACATTAAGAATATTTTCCTATGGATAGAGATCAACCATCTCTGTCAGTTAAAATCTAGAAATATAGACATAAGAAGCAAAGTACGGGTACTGAAAAGTGTGAAGACTAGAATCAAAAATAGCCCATGAATAAAGCAACTATTTTGCTAAGGAAATGTCTGATTAAAGGTCCATGGTAGTTATATTGTAATAATTATGTTGCAACATAGTAGCAGATAGTATATCAAGGAACAATTAATCAGACAACCCTGTAAGCTGGGTTGTCTCAATTTCTATGCTTTGATTTTCAAATATGCTTCTTGCAAAATTAAGGATTCCAATTGTACTTGATCAAGGCATGAATGGACTGGGTATTTGGAGAAAATTAATGAAACTTTTGTGCATTAGTGCATTTTACACTGATATTTACATTATTGGGCATGATACAATCAGTTGTTGACGATGACTAGAATGGTAGAGCTAAATAAAGAACATGGATGTGGTTAAAACCTTTTATAGAAGCACACCAGCCAAAATAGGGGCTTCTCAGGTCTCAGAAATATTAGCAAAAAATTGTAATCTCCCACAAAATGATAGCTATCCATGCTTTTATCCAAGTGCATTATACACATCCAATACTTGTTGACAGTCATGATATTTTACCAAATCTGTTTTTTGCAGGGTGATTGTGTTTAAGTTTTAATCCTCAACTTTAAGGCTGTCTAGAGATTAATCCTAGGGCATATTGTTGACAAAGAACCTTACATACTTAAACTGGCTTGTGCCAACCATGAATCAACAAAATAGAGTAAAAGTATACATCCTGACAAGCTCTATGGTAAATGTTGACATGTATATGGCACCGTTTTGTGACATGATTTCTGATGCAACATGAATTATTTAAGGCATACAACATGCATATGGCATACAATTAACTTCTCTTTACTATATGTAGTTTCCCTTGCAACAATGAGTTGTGGAGCTTAATAAGTAAGGCTTATCCAGATATGCAAGTGCTTAAAAGGTCCAGATATGCAAGCACTTAAAAGGACAGGAAAGGCAGAGGGGACCTTATCATCTTACCTCAACATAATCAATTCTACCACCTGCTTTAGTTATTGTCTGAACTACTAGATTTTTCAGGTCTTGGCAACTGTGTTTCTCCTTTTGCACAGAATATTTAGCTTGTAACAATGACCTGTTGATGGACAATGCCTACACAAACAAGAAAATTTATTACAAATATACATGAGAGTAATTAACATATCACAACAGTGTAAGAAAAGGTATATTCTGATAACTGCAGGATTAAAACAATCACAATGTAATTGCACGAAGATGTATACTTTTATTTGGAACTAGACCAGAATGCAGACACAAGAGAAACAAACTAAGACTCATAAAACATATTTGATAATAGACTCACTTTTCAGAAAAATTTTTATTTATATGTTCCATGAGTTTCTTTATATATGACAAAATGCACCATACAAGGCAGGCATCATCCAAGTGTCAAAAAGAAGTTACTACGAGTTAGCAATGCTTACATTAGTTTCAAAAATCAAAAGAAAGGTATAAAACTGTTTGAGTAAACTGAAGACGATTTTGATAATTGTCTGTAATAGAAGGTACAACAGCTAGCAAACTGTATAAGTATAGCTCCCTATTCTTGATAATGATCCATCAGCCACCTGCAAATAAGTTTTCCCTATGCAAGAAACTAAAGAAATAACATAGTAACAATTGGAAGGAACTAAGCAAAAGACTAACCCCAAATTTTCAACAATTCCAACAACTAAACCCTTCTATCTAATATTTACCAGTAGACAAAACCATAGCCATACAACTACCAGACTTTAGAAAGATCTACAAATTCTGTAAAAGATTGCATTATATCCCTGGTTTAAAGCACATTTTGTCTTTTGTATGGCTCCCATATCTCATCATTCTACCACCTTTCTTTTAGGTGTGCCTCTTACCTTAGGAGTCCCTAGTATCTTCTCCTATGGCTTGTTTGATTCAACTCTCGAATTCTGATTTCCTTCAATATTGTTGCTAGAAATGTCATACTTTCTCATTTTACATTCCACCACCTCATCCTTAAGTATTTTGTATTATCATTTCTTCTCTTTTATTCCTAGTAAGCAAATCCAAAATTACTAGCAAACATGAGATCTTTCTCTCATGCGAAAAGAGAATTCATGGCACTAGACCAACTCTTAAATGTAACTTAAATGTTCATCCACCTTCTTAGAATATGTATTTCTATTGTTAGGTCATGGGCATCAAGTATTTGCATCTCTCATGCATTACTCTCACCAAATGTTGTTTGCCATGCAAATCTCTCATATCCTATATTACCTTTTAACACCAAGTTTCTAATAGGACTGATCAAATTCCAATTTCGGGAATTTGAGTTTACATATCAGCCAAAGCATGGAAAAAAAAAAAAAGAAAAATCAGAGAATAATAGAGCAATGCACATGAACATGTCATATTAGTTTGAAGAAAGGTTCGTATATTTGACCGTACTGCTCTAAACCAAGCAACTGTATCATACCAGGAGGGAACCAATACAATATAGAGGTTCAATAAAATACCTTACTAAAACATAGTATGGGTGCATTTCCGGCACACATTGTGTCGGTATCGGGTCATACCATTTCACATGGTCCCATACCAGTAAGGTATCTGTATGTGACCTAGTACGGAGATGTAAAATCTTGCTTAAATCATATTGTCTTGTTTGTCCTTTAAGATATATGGTCTTGGTGTTTACAAGCTGAAAGCTTAAATGCAATAAGAATAAAATAGACTTATAATCCAATGAAATGCTATTCAATTATGTTGCATTCAATTGTTCAGCTACAAAGGATTAAGCAAATACCTAACAATTTAAACAACTATCAAAGTAAAAAATAGCAATATTTAAATTCATATTCATGCAAACTTCATCTGACCATTACTGTCATATCAAAAAATAATAATAATGAAACAGTATATAACCTATAATTGATGAACCATGAAAATGACCATAATTTCATATGGTTTAAGCAATTACTTAAGTTAACATCCAGCAAATCCAAGATTACAATTCACTATAGGAGGGGCTTAACCCATTTTCAAAGGTTAGATTTATTATCCACAAGTATCTGTTCTGTTGTTTGCATTCTAACTCTAAAAAAATGATAAAATGACACATGCATGGATATTATCCACCCAAATATATATAACAATATGCAGAAATGGTTTCAAAATGGCACTAAACTCTAATTTAATTAATAAACAGTGTCTACGATGAAATTTCAATCAGTTTTAACAAACTTGCTGATATCACCTAAATTAGGCCAAAACTATTTGGTTTTAATCAAAACTTTGAAACTAACCAATACCAAGATCCGGGATAAATAACAACTAGAGGCTGGGAAAAACCAATCTATTTTGGTCAAAACTTCAAATGTTGCTTCCTACATGACCATTCAAGTCACCTGATGTAAATAGGCCTTCTCCATAC
The DNA here is from genome assembly GCA_006176705.1 of Cocos nucifera. Taxonomy (NCBI): domain Eukaryota; kingdom Viridiplantae; phylum Streptophyta; class Magnoliopsida; order Arecales; family Arecaceae; genus Cocos; species Cocos nucifera. The sequence continues at coordinate 583,708 of QRFJ01001435.1, forward strand.
AATATTTTCTTGTGTTGGTTCACCTATTTCCTTGCAAGTTGTGTTATTTTTCATATCCTCAACTAAAACCAACTTTGTAACTAGTGGTCTATCACTTACAATCTTTATACCCTTACGTGGTCCTTATTTTCTCATCCATCAGTATTTTGGTACCATTTCTAGTATTTTGTTCACAGTTACAGGTCATTTTCCTTAGATTTTCATCCTTTTTGTAAGGTATTTTGCTTTCTTGCGAACATGTAATGTAGATTATTCTCATCCATCAGCTCTCTACTTATTTTAGTTAATGTTTTACCATTTTGAGTACTAGACTCTACCCCAATGGATCTAGCTTCATTGCTCACATTTGCTCCATTTAATAAGAGATCTCTAACCATCTTATCTCACCACTATAAGTAGGCTCATTTGCAATATATTGTTTCCAAGCACTATAAATTTATTCAAGTCCTAAAACTTTTCACTTAACCCAAGTTAAATTGTGGGACATTATTTATGAGTGATGACCTTGTTAATCCTTATCTATTTGTCACCTTAACAGCAATACATTGGACAAACAATACTAAGGATGATGACCTAATCAGCTTCATTCAATTTGGATCAAATCGCACATCACTTACAAGTGGCCTATAACCAACATCCCTTTTTCCTAGGGCTTGAACAAGCATTTTAATGTCATTCAAAAAATGGAGGTATCAAAACAACCTTAACCATCAACATGATTATGATATACATGTACTTTCCCAAGTTTAAATCATTTTTGCATCTTATTTAGCACTTGTATCGCCACATTCATATTTTCAAGCCTTTCGAATACTAATATTACATATAAGAAGGATTATATATAAAATAGAATGTGAAAACATCCTTTGATACCAAAATATAAAGCAAACTTTGATAAGTATGTTGTGTTCTCTTAGTACTGGCTAAATGTCAAAAATGAGATAAATATAAAATATGTTTCAAATACAAAACAAACCTTCTCTCTTTGTTCAGGTGAGAGGTGCACATTGCGTGAGCTCATGGCAAGACCATCAGCTTCACGAACTATCTCTGAACCAATTACCTTTATTCCAAAATCGAGATCACAAACCTAGCAATGACCATCAATGAACACACACTTATTAGCAACTAGAAAATGGATCAGATAGTGTAGATTATTGGTATAGAGACTCCTAGGAATTATTAAATCCCATAACATTAAAGCCAAGAAACTCATCAAAAGTTCAACATAAACAAATCCAATCTTTAATTTTTCTTATGGGTAGGAGAAAAAAACAAATATGGTAAAAGTGAATATCGAGGATTCCAATTAGGCATAACAGACACCTGGTCCTTTGATTAACTACCATTTTATGTTTAGTCTCTATCAACTGGAAATCTTTTCCCACCCTTGATTTCAATGGCCATTTTAACTTTAGTCACTAGCCCTCCACATAGTCAAGCATAATTGTGTAGAAAACAAATAAAACTAAAGCATAGAACCAAGCATCAGCACAGTCATAACTGTGTATAAAATACTAGCCTACCTATGAGGACTAAATCTAAAGTTTTGTGTGCACGGGTTGGAAATAAAATGGCAGTCAAAAATGAATCAAGTATTAAGTTCCCTTCAAATTATTTTATCAATTTGTGAAGAGAATAATTTGGTTGTCAAATAAGGCAAACTTGGAGTTGTGTTTCTTATTTATTTTGTTTTCTTCTCTCTCTCTCTCTATTTCTCTCTCTGAGTGTGTATATGGGACTCTCTTTTTCTCTTTACTAGTTGTTAAAACATCAAGAATTGGAGATAATATGTGCTTCCTAAGCCAGCAATCCAGCACTTAGAATCAATCAGAGCATTTTTAAAAAGCATTTGATCAACACTAGATCCTAAACCCTCATTTCTCTTGCATCAAAACTTATTTTCCCTTTTTGCCATTCTGAGAACACAGTATCACATTTGGTACCAAATCCGAAAGATGAAATTGGTGAACAAGCCTTAGTACTCAACTATTTTTTCTTTATAACATTCACTCATAAGGTATTTTGAAACTCTAGGAAGTATATAGGCCTTGTATTTTAGTCTTTCTACCACTTTTGCTCGAAACATCCAGACTATTCCCATCACAACCAAACATCTCCTTATTAGCATACATGAAACCCTAGTCCTAAGAATTATAGCACCTTAGCTCAAGGATTAACCCATTCTGAGATTGTGAACTTCAAAATGCTTATTTTCCGGTCCCATACCCCCCCTCACCTCACCCAAAAAAAAGAAAAAATTCTTAACTTGTAAGATCAGATATCATCTCTGGGTAAATCAGCTCATCATAGCTTCGCACAAGGTTTAAAGTGGTGATGCATACCATGCGAGACCTTCACAAGCATCATACAATGGTTCAAACCACCATACTAATTTCACCAATCTCTATCATCCTATGTCGGCTTGTGCTGGTCCACTGTGGAGCCAAAATAGAACAATATGAGGTTTACATTCTTTTTGTTAACTTTCTCATGGAACCAATATGTCAACCAATGCTGGTTTACATTCTTTTTGTTAACTTTCTCCCATTTTCTCCCTCATACATGGAGAGCTCCATGTCGATTTTAGGTATTATGTTAGGATTTACTAGTTTCTCAACCATTTTCTCATGTAGAAGTCCTTTTAACCAAATCCCTTCTAGTATCTAATATCGATACTTCGTGAATTATCCCTCAACACAATGGTTTTAGCTTATTCCTTTACCTTACATTTTATGGGTCGTTTTGATCGAGCAAAATTAATTCCAAAGCAAAACAAAAGATAAAACGAACACAAAAAAAAATACAAATTAAAGGAAAATAAGGACAGTCGAGGAATCGCAATTTGAGCCTTACCATCCGACAGATAATACGCCACTGTTGGTAGTCCTTCTTCCCGAAGACCGCGACATCAGGCTCAACAATGTTGAACAACTTGGCCACAACCGTGGCGACCCCTCTAAAGAAGACAGGCCTTCTCTTCCCACACAATCCCTTCTCCAGCCTCTCGACCCTAATCCATGTCTCATGACCTCCTCCACCCCCACCATCCCCGGCCTCGAGGCAAGAAACCACCGTTCTCTCATTGCCACCGCCGGAACCCGCTCCCCCGGGCACCCCATCGCTTTCACAATCGTAGAGATTCGAGGGGCAGAAGGCGGCGTCGACTTCGGCGTCAGCGAGCTTCTGAAGGTCGCCGTGGAGGTCGGATGGGTAGGTGGCGAGGTCCTCGGAGGGAGCGAACTGGCCGGGATTGACGTATATGGAGACGACGACGACGTCGGCGTGGGCCTTGGCTTTTCGGATCAGCGAGAGGTGGCCCTGGTGGAGGAAGCCCATGGTTGGGACGAGGGCAAGGGTTTTGCCCTTCCATCTGTGCGACCTCGACCAGGAAAGCATGCAGGCCTTGTCTCTAATTACCTCCGGTTGCTTAGCCATCTCCGGTTGCTCTGTGCTTGCCTCTGGGTCTTAGGGGGTGGTGCTTGCCGCCGTGACTCGATGTGAGTGGAGAAGAGACAGCAATTTGAAGCTTCTTTCCTTGCGTTTTCTTTCCACGAACCTTTTACACGGCACCTGCAGATTTTCCTGACCACCGGGAAGTTAATATTTTTTTAGCAGGTTCGTTCGGAGAAATTATTGCATGCACCAGGTGCACGTGAACCACGGCCAATCCCGGAGCATACGTACGGTGGGTAGCGACCGGGAATTGGTGAAATACAAGAGGTAGCATGGCATGTTATCCACCGTGGATTTGGTGCGGTCCAATTTGCACCTGGTGCATGCAATATGAAGGCGTTCGGAAGAGATCCCTTGGATCAAAAATAATTTGATCATAAAATTTAAAATTTTAATTAAAGTTTTTGAACCATAAAATAATTTGGCCACCACTCTCCTCAAGCTCTCCACCGCATGTAACCTTCTTACTTTCAAGCCCAACGGAAAAAAAATTTAGATTGTTTGTACTTTCAATCTCTAAGATTGTCCATATTTTTTAAAAAAATTTTAAGATTTAAAATTTAGTCCTTCTAATTTATTAATTATTTTAATATAATCTTTTTTCTACATTTCCACTTGCACCCATCAAAAATTTCAGCCTATGTTTACATAGCAAAATTAAATACTTAAATAGCAAAACTTCTCTGAACAAAGATGACGTGGTATTAACCAAGATAATTTAATACATAGATAATAACATAGCATAATAAATAAGATTTTTACTTGAATAATATGGCATATGAGTGATGATGTAGTATGTGCAATGAGATTTTTGGCTCCAAAGTGACCAATCATCCAATGACAAGTCACCATCTATATGCCACACCATCATATATATATATTACATCATCACCTATATATCATAAATTATATTGTTAATCCTCTAAATTTCATAAATATTTCTACATAATACTTATTCTTTAAAAAAACATATCTAATTAGGTTCTTTGACTTTCAAGTATGATTTAAACTAATATTTTCGATTTGGTGGTAGGACAAGTGATAATGTAAGATAAGTTACTACATGTATTTAAAAAGTTGAAGATATTTAAAATAGAGAGACTAGATCTGAACCTAAAGATAATCCTGAAATAGATGAGATTTGGAGATCTGAAAATCATTACTGTGGCTACAACAATGATGGTAAAGAAGTATGCGGGCTCGGCATTCTCAATTTTGCATTACTAAGCTTGTTGTCACTGCCGAATTTTTTCATGAATAGGAATAGGTCTGCAATTATGGACCATGTAAAGTGTTTGCTTCATGATTGTCCATCCATTCTTTTTCAAGGAAAAACTTAGTAGTGACAACAAACTCAACAATGGCGAAAGTGAAAATGCCGAGCCTACATACCTCTCCATCATCACCACTATGTCCACAATAGTGGTCTTCAAATCTCCAAATCTGATTTGCTTCGGAACTATCTTTAGGTCCTAATCCAGTCTCCCTATTTTGAATACCACTACCATCTCCTGCTTTTTAAATGCATGCAGTGATTCGCTCCCACGTCAAAACCATCATCCACCCTACCACTAGGTTGAAAGATTAGATTAAATCACACATAGAAAAATCAAATGACCTAATTAGAGATTTTTGTTTTTTTAAGTATAAAGATCATATAGAAATTTATAAAACTTAGATAATCAAAAACATAACTTATGGTATATAGTGATGACATGGCGGTATATGGGTGATAATATAGCATCTAGATAATGATATGACATATGGATGCTAACTTCTCACTTGGAGGACTACAGATCCTTTATCCCTGGTTCAAATCCAAGTATCATCTGATTAGTAAAAGACTTGAAATTTCTTATTCTGTTAATCTGACTCGATAAATTCTTGCCTACAATCTCCTTGATCTCAATGCCCTTCTAAGGTCAAGATCCAACACTTTCTTATCATTAATAGAAAGAAATTGGTTGGAACTTTTCTTCTTCATGAAAAGTTTAAATTAGAGATATTGTACTTGAGTTTGTGAGATATTGCCACCCTCGCCTTTTAATTTAAGCCATTTATTGCCCTAATTTGGAAAGAAGACCCAGCTTCTTCTTCTTTCTTTTATAAATCTGGCAAGTGACTTGAGTGATAGCGAGTTAAGCCTTATTTTTTTGCCTAATTTTGAGTCTAGATTTTTAGTTCGGGTCAAAAATTCTATAACATATACCACATCGTTATTCTTATACCACATCATCATCCATATGCCATGTTATCACCTTTGCCACATCATCCAAACAAAAATTCACATCCATTATACCATGTCATTGCCCATGTCATTGCACATGTGCCACATAACCTTGATTAATGCCATGTCATCTCCAATAGGTTTTGCCACCTAAACATTTATTTTTGCCATATTAGCACCGATTATCACTAGCTAAGATTTCTAATCAGAGAAAGCAACCAGAATTATTCAGGGGGAGGACCATATTAAAATATTTTACAAATCAAAGAGACTAAACTTTAATGTTTTTGAACTTTAGGGACCTTTTAGAAAAAGATGGGTAACTTTAAGGGCTAAAAGCATAATTAATCCAAAATCTTTTTTGTTAAAGTACAAGCAAAAAGTAAAAAAAAAGAAAGAAATAGAAAATATTGCCCAGAAATAGCAACCCAAGGGGGAGTGAATTGGGTTTACAAAATTTTAGCAAAATTAGACTCTAAAGCAAATATATGCTTCTAATTAAGAGAACTTGAGTATTTATGGTGAATAAGTTAAGTATAGTAGCGAAATCAAAAAGCAACTAGATAATGTAAATTAGTAAAGCAAGAAAAAGCAAAAGCACAATCAAACACATAAGGATTTTACAGTGGTTCGGTGTAACCCCGCACCTAAGTCCACTCCCGAAGCTCTTCTTAAGAATTCTACTATAATCTTAGATTACATTGCATTTATTTTAACCCAGGATCACAAACAAACCCAGTTGGTTTTGCCGAGCTTATCAATCAAATTCTACATCGATAGTTTTCACAGATTCACTATCAATCTAGTTAGTTTTATGGGCTCACCAACTAAATCTATACACCATCCAATTATTGGCTTGGATCAGTCTATACTCCATGTTTCTTTTTCTAAAGAAACTTATAAAGAAAATAAAAATACAAGTATTAAAATTCAGCACAAAACTTAAAACAAAAAGAACTCTTTTTGGTGTGCGAAAAAGAGACTGAATGAATGGTCTTTGGTAGCTTCTCTTCTCCTCAAATGGTGCTGAGAGATTGCTTGAAGTATTATGAAAGATGATGTTGGAAAATGTGCCATAAAGCCAATTATCTAAGTTATAGATGATTGAAACATGTATATGAATTATCTAATAATAATAGTTATTTGGCTGGTTCATCATAAAAATTCTATTTTTCTTAAATGAACTCTTAATAGTTATTTGGCTGGTTCATCATAATAATAGTTATTTGGCTGGCTCCAAGCAATAAGGGCAACATCTGGAATCAACCACGGAGTTCTTAACCCATACAAAGATAAGAGATCTAATTACTTCGTCACCTAGATGCGATCTAGGATTTGATCTAGAACTGTTCTAGATTTAGGTATTGATTCGATCAATACCAATCTTACTTGATTTATTTTCAGATTTATATATGCATTATAACATATTGTAGATCTTGGATGTAGAGTTTAGTAATTAGATTACATGCTATTGTAAATTAAATAGTTTAATCTACATCTTTCACTGTAATTTATTTAGAAAAAAATTAGAAATTCAAGCATGAAATCCTACATGTTTTCCATCAGATGACTCTTGAATGCCCTCTAAATTTGAAGCTCAAATCTGACTCTTATCTCCATTTATTTAGATATTCAATATAACACACTCTTCTTGAATGATTTTTTTTTTTAAAATCCTTGATCTCTTTTTCCAAAATATTTTTCTAACTATTTATACTTCAAAGTGATTTTTGAGTGAGTTTTAGCCGTTAGCAAGCTTGAACTAGCTATTGGAGTAGAGAATGGTCCATTAGAGAGGTGCAGAAAATTAGCCGTTGCAGCCTATCCCAACATTGGGGTTGACACTTTTCTACAAGGGTCGACACTTTTTTCTCAAGTGTCGATACTTTTCTTTAGATGTCGACACTTTCTGGGATTTGAAGGATTTCTACTCTCTATCTTCTATTCTGTGCAACAGAGATCGATCCTAGGATCATCCTCTGGCACTAGGGTCATCCTAGAGGTCGTCCCCTCTGCATGCCAGTCCGTGCCAGTGCTTGCCAAAAGGATGGGGTCGATACTTTTTCTTTGGGGATCCACACCTGACTTTCTGAACTTTAAAATCTTGATCTTTTTGCTTCGTTTCAAAGCAGGGGTTGACACCTTTAGTTTTAGGATCGACACCTCCAAGTCTGAAACTCAAAAATTTATTCTTTGAAGTCCTTGACTTGATGATTTTGCATAGATCTTTTCTTGGATTAATTCTTTAATTTAAATACTTAAAAAGATCTACATCCACTCATAAAATGTATGGTTAAATACTCAAATACTCAAAGTTTGGCAATTATTAAAATCAATCATGGGATCAACAATCTTCTTTTTTTTGATGGTGGCAAAACTTTGAGTATATGTATAAAAATAAAATTAATATATTTCAAAAGCTTTGCTAGTATAAGTTATGAAGTGATAATATACACAATTATTAATGCACACTTCATAAAGACAAAGTGATAACATACACAATTATTAATGTGCACTTCATGAAGGCTCCCATTTAACTTAAATTTAGATGTTTCAGGCATTAACATGAAATGTATTATAAGCTCAAGCATAATATATACTCAATAAATCCTCACCCCTTTTTTGATAACATCAAAAAGCTTATGGGAAGAATCAAAGATTTATCATCAAAATCAATATATTTTGAGTCAAAATAAATCATCTCTCCTTTGAAAACTTGTCTTTTGATTAAAAAAATATCTTTTAATTTCAAAAAATTGGCTTAATAAGGATTTAAAGCAAGTATAATATTTAATTCTTATAAAAAAATAAGAAATATCATCAAAATCAATCAGAATTCAGACAAATATATCAAATTTAGAAAATTTCAAATCAAGTTTAAGAAGGTATCAAATTTAAACTTTATAGACATTTAACATAAAAAGTAAGCATATAGGATATTAAATTCATATTGATGTCACTCTCTCTCTTTTGAAAATATTTGAATCTTGATTTTATCAAGATATTTGAGGGATAGAGCTTACGCACATGTGTTAGCACAATAATTATGTCCGAAGCCAAAATTTTATTTGATACCACCAAAAGTAGATTTTTGATTTAAGTTAAAAAATTAGAGCTTTTTAAATAAACAAGTGAACATGATATTTATTCTTTTCTTTTCTTAAAAGAATTCTAACAATTCAACTTGAAAAAGGTATGTAACACGAATGTGTTGAATAAAAGAAATTCGGTAGATGATGTTCGAATTTTGAAAGTCTCCCATATGATAGAACTTAAAATCATTTTTACATCTTTAAATGAGTCTCAAGTTTGAAAGAGTGTCAAATTTAGCTTGTTTATAGCATAGAAAATATTTCAGCTTTGAATTAACTCCTATTAATTTTTCAAAGAAGTGTAGTGATGTAGTTAAGTAGATCAAAAATAATAAGCATATGTAAATCAAGGGATGAAATTGATCTTTTTTAGCACAAGTCAATTTGAATCTTTTAAGATAAAACATGATTTGTCATAAGAAAAATCTTGTTGGGATTAAACCTACTCTTGCCTAAGTTTGGCCTGGCATCCAGTCCCAGGATGGTCCCGTGATGGCCAATCTTTAACTCGCCAACCGATCTTCTATGCTATATGAGTAAACTCTAGAGCTCGTGACACGCTGCAGACCTCGCCCGAGTGAGTTTGGTGGCTAACCATGAAAGCAGCTGAGTTCCTTCACTATTAGTGGCTGACTTGGGTCGAGCTTCCTTTTTGATGAACTCGAACAGTGAGGGGAATCATCTAAGCATCTAGCTAAATATTCAATTCCTGCATAACCTGACCTAGCCGACCTTGAAGCTGGCGGAATCCTCATCTAACCAAATCCTTCTTAGGCCAAATTTCTTCATTACAGACTGGATCTCGCGACATGAGCTGTAGATTGGTAGAGCTTCTTCCTAGATAAACTTTTATGCCCTATGGGTAGTAGCAGATCTTGACCTCATGATATTTAAAATCTCGTGCGTGCAGGACAAAGTTAACAAAAGAACCTCATCTTCCAATTAGCCACTTGCAAGCCACCTTAAAACTTCCAACCGAACTCCTTATCATCGCCAAGAAGAACCCCTTCCAACTGAACTTCTTGTAGTCGTCCACAGGGCTCCCTCCAATTGGACTCCTTCTAGTCACCCACAGGGCTCCCTCCAGTTGCCAAGAAGAACTTCTTTCGGTTGAACTCTCTATGGTCATCCAGAAGGACCTCATCATCTATGCAAATTCTACTCTTAGCCTAGCGTGAGTCAATCTACATACAAACGATTTCAAAGAAGTCTGAACTTCTCTAGAATTGTTGTAATGCAAAGCCCTTCACTATTGATAGATGCTCCATTCGAACTCCAATCATTGATCTCTAACAAACTAGCATGTCATGATAATGGACATCACCTTCTATAACAAACTCTATATGATCCCGAACGGCCCACTATTAGGTAGTTACGGCTGTCACCATTAGTTTGTTACAAGCTCCGCCTATATAAAAAATGCTCCAGATATATTTTCTTTCTAAGCTAAAAAACTCTATTAAAAATCTCTGAGCACTCCATTTATGTGGATAGAAAACTGACTTGACTGTCAGAAGATTCTGTTAGAGCCAACCCACCTCCAATTTGAACTTATTTTGTATGTCCCGGCGACGACCTCGTCTTCCTCAACTTCAGCTAATTTCGGTGTCTGCGATTTTCTACACCAAAAGAATTGGCGCTAGAGGAAGGGATCATGCTTCATCCCTTATTCTTAAAGGAGTGCTCGATGGAATTTCATCTCAGCATCTCCTTCTTCTTCTTCTCTGATCATCTTTACAGGATGCCTCCTAAGAAGGCATCAACCAGGCGATCTACTGCCATTGCGACCAGATCCCATCTAGATTCGCCTACTCTGACTCTATCTCTGGCACCATAGGCTCCTCCACCAACGATACTGGTGGATGTAGAGCAGTTCAACCTACTAGTTTAGTAGGTTAAAGGCCTCACAGGGATAGTACAAGCTATGCAACAACACCCGACATCAGTTCGGCTAGAGAGAGCCTCACTAGAGTACTAGAACTTGGTAATCGGATGACCCACTTGGGCTAGTCATCTGGTGACTCCTGAAAAGGAGAAGCATAGGGTGGAGAGCCCTTGCTCTGATCAAGACTCCACCTTCGAAGGATCTCTGCCTCCACTCTACCAAAAGACCCTAAAGATCCATGATCGAGAAAATCTTCTGGATCAAAAGCTCCAAGAAATGAATTGGCAGATCAAGGAACTTCACTAGGCTTCCCTCGCCTATGGCGATGATATCTGCACTGATCTCTTTTTCTTCCAACAAATCATGCAAGAGCCCATCTCGTCGAACTTCAAGCTTTCTTAATTCGAGAGCTACGATGGGGCTGCTGATCTGATCGACCATCTGAAGGCTTTTTGGACAATAATGCTACTCCATGGAGCATTTGATGCCATCTTGTGCCGAGCTTTCTCGTCCACTCTGAAGGAAGCAGTGAGAAATTGGTACTCGGCTCTTAAGCCAGGTATGATCTTCTCCTTTGACCAAATGAGCCATCAATTTGTGGCTTATTTTGTAAGTAGGCAAGGCTCGAACTCCCTCATCAAGATCAAGCAGAAAGAGGGGAAGTCCATTCAGGCCTATGTTAACCATTTTAATGCTGTCATCCTAAAGATCCGAAATCTGGATCAATCTATTGCTATGGTCGCACTAAAGGATGGTCTTCTAAAGAATGATCTCCTATTCTTCCTGAAAAAGAAGTACCCCAGGGATTTTGTTGACATGTTGTTCCGAGCTGATGGCTATGCCTGGGTAGAAGAGGCCTTCCAGGCCAAGGATGATGAAGCCATAAGAGAGTGGCATGCAGAAGAAACTAGCAAGCCCACAGTTGAAGAGAAGCCGAGTGAAGCTCGACCATGCTTTCGAACTCCTCCTGAGCATAGACGAGCCCAAACTCTCCCTCGAGTTCATCAACAAAAGAGTCCCGATCGAAGGGCACAGTAGAGTTCTCCCCCCAAAAGATTCCATAACTACGCCTCTCTCAATGTTCTGAAGACTTAAGTGCTGATGGAGATCAAGGAGCAGTTATCGAGGCTGGAAAGGATGCGCACTCACCCTGATAGGAGCAATCCAAACAAATGCTACCTCTATCATTGTGACTACGATCATGATATTGAAGAATACATTTAGCTCCAAGATGAGATCAAGGAGTTGATCAAGCGAGGCCGACTTGGCCAATTTTTATGACGTCAACTTAAGGCAAGGGAAGAGCAGCCGAGAGCACTGCCATAGCCAAAACTACTAAGAAGGAAAGAGCAGCAAGGAGATCGACCCCTATTGGGCATCATTAATACTATCTTTGGGAACTTCGACGGGAAGAGGCTAGTGGATTGGCAAGATCGGCTAAAAGGCAGAGGACTGAAGAATCGATTATCTTCACTGAAGAAGATGCACACGGAGTTCAGTTCCCATACAATGACATGATTGTAGTTTTCTTAAATATTGCAGACTATGATGTACGCCGCATTCTCATTGATAATGGAAGCTCTGTGGATGTCTTATTTTATGATGCTTTTTCTAAAATATCTATACCTAATAACCAATTAGGATCAATAAATTTTTCATTGATAGGCTTCACTGGTGATACTGTGCTAGTTGAAGGGATAATAACCTTAACTGTGGCTGCAGGACGATACCCTAAGCAATCCAGGGCTCAGGTGGACTTTCTAGTGGTGAAAGCTCCATCTACTTACAATGTAATTCTCGGCTGACCTAGCCTAAATACACTTCAGACGGTGGTGTCGACTTATTATCTAAAAATAAAGTTTTTAATAGGTTATGGAATTGGAGAAGTCAGAGGAGATCAAGCTCTAGCAAGGCATTGTTACTCAATTACTTTATAAAGGGACGTACAATCAGACCCTTATCTAGTTGATGGGTTAGATGTCCGAAACGACCTTACTGAAGAATGGGGAAAACCCATAAAAGATCTTGTCTTAATCTCTTTGAACGATGAAAATAAAGAGCACACGATATAAATCAGCTCCAATTTGGGAGAAGAGGTACGAAAGCAGCTCGTCCACTTCCTACAGAGAAATGTAGATATTTTTGCTTGGATTCTCGCAAACATGCCTGGAATAGATTGATGGGATTGATGTATAGGGCGAAAGCATGGATTTCAAAGCAAAAACATGAAATCATATAAACCAAACCCGAACCCTAGGACCACCTCATTAGTAATTAAATCATATAATATGCATTTGTAACATAAAAGAAAGTATTAGAATATACCTCTTATCGCTAAATCCTAAATTGACCCTGATCGTCAGTAGCAGTCCGTCAGGGTTTCCACCAGATGCCCACATGTTCACCCTCCAACGTTGATCCATACAGAGACTTGATCAAGACACCAGCACCTCTAATTTATATAATTAGAGTTCTAATAATAAGAACTTTAATTAAAAGGGTAAGACCTTCTTTAGCCTTTATGTTACCTTCCTTGCCTCTCCTTATCTATCCTTCTTTTTCTTTTGTCTTCTTAATTTTTTTTTCTAATCTCTTAGTCTTAAGATGACTTCTTATCCTTATAAGAACAAGGTCTAGACAAGAGAAAGAAAGAAAAAAAATTAGATAAAAAGAAACTCTTGTAAGAAAGATAATTTTCATACACCCGTACTCTTGGTGTGCACCCTTATTTATAATGTACGTAGAGGTGCCAACAAAAAATCTCATGCCCTTTCCTCATCAATTTCTCATGCCCCATCAGCCAATCTCATGCCTCATCAGTAAAAATGAGATATAGACTTAGTCCAAGAGGTGCCTTAAAGCAGAAGGACTCTTGGACTAATTCTACGTAAGTTTTTTTACGAAGAGTCGTAATATTTCATCTTTGGCGCCACCCTTTTCATCCATTAGATCATGAAACAAGGCCATCCAATGGCTCTAAAAAAGGATGCTCATTCAGCAAGAAGGCATGAAGATAATTATTGAATAGTCAAAGTCTCAAGAGACTTTGACTTGGTCCAAGAGACGTCAAGGAGGAGTAGGCAGCATGGAGTCTTGGGCGGTAAGGGGTCTTGGGCGACAAAACATCCTGGGCGAAAAATTAAAAAGAAAAAGAAGTATTTCATCTGCAGAAGGACTCTTCTACGCCCCATATCTGATGTCCACATCAATATAAAAATTTATGCGATATAACAAAATGGAAAAAGTCAAAGAAGGTAGGCGCCAACAAATTCCATGCGCCAAAGAGTTCTTTGCGCATGAAAGACTTTCCACGCATAAGAGAGAGACTCTCTGGCATGTGGAATATAGGTATGTGGTATCCAATCTGAAGCCCAATCAATCAAGGTTAATCCAACTCAAGACCAAATTCTATTTGGCTCAAATCGGATCTAAATTAGCCCAAATCGGAAGCTGATTCAAATCTAATTCAAAACCAGGTGCTAGGGTTTGCTACATGTGCTAGCATGTTCATCTTGCAAACATGGTCTAATCCAATTAGACCCTTAATCAACTCTTTTTGTGTGTGACCCATTGGGTTCCACATCTAACCAATAGTGAGTCTCGGTGTGATTTGACCTAATCTTGTTAGAATTCAACCAAACCGATTTAGGTCAAAACTAGCCAACCCAATTTGACTTAATTTAGAATACTTTCTAATTTAATGATCAAATTAAAATTTTAATTTGATCAAACCCATAAGACATGATTGACATCTAGCAACGTATCATGACTTTTCAAAAGATATAAAATTTTGATGAAAATACCAAAAATATCCTTCAGTGAAAATTATCATGCAACTAGATCCTTCGATCTCCCTGCATCCTGAATATGACTCTGGGTATGGAAATATGTCAACCCCAATATCATCTTCATTTCTCTTTCAATCTCATGATGATAATTCATTTAATAAAATATTAGAAACCATTTCTAATTTTTCATCATATTTTGATCAAAGTATTTCTGAATTATCATTTGTTTGAAGCAAGTAGGATGCTATTTCCTCTTACCAGGAGAGATCGATTCCATGTTAACCTACTCACAACCTTTATATATATAATCAATCATATCCAGACCATCCCGTACATAACTGAGTCATGAATGAGTATGAACCAAAATATGGATTTATATATATAAGATTCTATGGTAGTTTTAGGTCAAAGGATTACATGCACAAATTCCACTATGAGAACCACCTATTGACATATAGATAAGACTCCATTAGATATTCTCAATTTGGATCTGTTGGGGATAAATCCCGCTCCTGCCGAAGTCCAGTTCGATGCTCAGCCTAATGCAACCAGTAGCCATGGAAGAGCTTCAGCGAACGGATCTTAGTTGAACCCCTTCAGCCGACCGAACTCCTTAGCGATCGAGCTCCTTCGAACCCCTTCAATCGGCCGAACTCTCCAGCGGTCGAGCTTCAGTCGGACTCCTGTAAGAGCCGAACTCTCTCTGCACCCTTTCAGCTAGATGCCTACGGGAGCCGAACTTCCTCTAAGCTTTTTCTTCGATCGGACTTCTTTAGGAGTCGGACTCGTCCCAGACATCCCCTTCGGTCGGACTCCTCAGTGACCGAGCTCCTTCCGAACTCCCAGTGACCGAGCCTTAGCTGCACTCCTCCAGCCAGACGCCTGTGAAAGCTAAACTCCCTCCGTACTCCTCCGACCGAATCCTTCCGAGCTTCCCCTAGTCGAACTCCTCTGGAATCAATATATATCGAAGTCCACCAATCAATGCCTACTTTTTGAGAGCCATGGCTATTAAAGCTGGACGAACGGTCACCATCAGTTTGCCATAGGTGATGCTACAGCGGCTTCGCCAGACCTCGAGCAGCCCACCACTATCGGATAGTGTGATTGTCACTTTCAACCTGACGACACCATCCTCTCTACATCAAACCCGATGCAGCCTCGAGAGGCCCGCCACCAGGCAGCTGCAGCTGTCACCATCAAGCTCCGCCTACAAAAAAGACTCTCCAGATATGCTAACTCTAAGCTCTAATCTCTAAGCTCTCCTCTCCTTCTCTAAGCTACGTGGAACTCATTCTCGAGCACTCCATTCATGTTGGCCAGAGCTGACTTGATCATTGGAGGATCCTATCGAAGCCATCCCCCACCGACTCTGGATGGGACTTTATTTTGCAGGTCCCAATGGCGACCTCGTCCACCTCCGCTTCAGCTGATTTTGGCGACAACCAGATTCTGCGTCAATAGATTGGCGTTAGAAGGAGGGCCGAACCTCTGAGGTTCCCTTATTCTTAAAGGAGTGCTCGGTGATGGTTTCTCTCTTCCCTCTTCGGAGATCTCTCTTCTTCCTCTTTAGAGTTCTTTCTCGAAGAGAAAATGCCTCCCAGGAGAGCTTCGACTTGGCGATCGGTGGCCTCTGCGCTAGGTCCATCTGCTCCCATTTCAGCCTCGACAGCCCAGGTTCCATCTGAAGCCACCGTAAATATGGAGCTATTCAACCTACTGATCGGGTTCGTGGCCCCACCAAGATGATGCAGACCATGCAACAACCTCTGATAGAGACTTTGCCAGCAAACCCGCCATGAGGATGCAAGGAATCGGCCTTAAGAAAGGACATTTGGGCACATCCATCGTCCTTTGGAAGGAGAAATGGAGAGCAGAAGTTCTCCCATAAAAGATTTCACAAGAGGGCGGAATGAAGTTCGGCATGAGCGAGGCTGCTGAACTCCTCCTCGAGGTCGCCATCAAGGAAGCCCCGATAAAGGATAATGAAGTCCTCCCGACGAAAGCTTCACAGGAGGGCGGAGTGAAGTTCGGCACAAGCGAGGCCGAACTCCCCCTCGAGTATGTCATCAAGGAAACCCCCTACAAATATTTCACAGGAGGTGGAATGAAGTTCGGCCGCGCTCATGACCACCCCAGCGTATGCGAGGCCGAACTCGCCCTCGAGTATATCTTCAAGGAAGCCCTTATAAAGAATTCACAGGAGGTGAAATGAAGTTCGGGCAAGCAAGGCCGAGCTCTCCCTCGAGCTCATCATCAAGGAAGTCCGGATAAAGGAGCATGAAGTTCTCCCGCATAAGGTTTTGCAGGAAGTTCGGCCGTGCTCACGACCTCATCAGTGCAAGCAAGGCTCGAACTCCTCGAGCTCACCACCAAGGAAGCCCCGATAGAAGGGCGCGAAGAAGTCCTCCTTCCGAAAGGTTTCGCGACTACGCCCCCCCTCAACACTCCTCAAACTCAAATTCTCACGGAAGTTAAGAACCAGCCGCTGAGGCCAGAAGGACTACGGTCTCCCCCAAGCATGTGCGATCGAAACAAGTAATGCCCCTACCATCGTGACCACGGCCATGACACTGAAGAATACATTCAGCTTTGAGATAAAATTGAGAAGCTTGACAGAAAGAGGCGGCTGGGTAAATTCCTCCGACGCCAGTCTAAAGCAGGAGAAGATCGGCCAAGGGCGCTGCCATAGCCAAAAATGATAAGAAGGTCGACCACCTCATGGCATCATCAATGTTACCCCTGGGAGGAGCTTCATACATTGGCGATTCATCGTCTCCCAGTGACAAAGCCAAGAGAAGCTTGCTTCAAATTGAGAAAGCCAGCATGAGATAGAGGAGGTCGTCTGACCCGGGCCTTGCTATTCAAGGGAACCCGAAGGAATAATGCCCCCATGATCCTGAAATGGGGATGTGCTGCCAGTAACTTTCCCTCAGTAAATTTCTTTCCTTCCAATAATATTATTTCTTGGTGTAAAAACTATGTGATGACAGGAAAGAAGCAGTCAATAGTTGTCGTGTTAGGAATAGGAGGAGAACCTCATCCTAGCACGAGCAGATCAAAGACCTTTAACCTCGGTCACAGGAGATAAGATCACCCCCGAGGGTTCGCGCCAACTTCGGTAGTAGGAGATAAGATCTCCCCCGAGGCAACCTCGACTGCAGGAGATAGGATCTCCCCTGAGCGCCCGCATCACAACCTCGACCATAGAAGATAAGATCTCCCCCGAGGCAACCTCAGCTGCAGGAGATAAGATCTCCCCTGAGGGTTCGCGCCAACTTCGATAGTAGGAGATAAGATCTCCCCCAAGGCAAACTCGGCTGCAGAAGATAAGATCTCCCTCGAGTGTCCGCATCAACCTCGACTGCAGGAGATAAGATCTCCTCCGAAGCAACCTCGGTTGTAGGAGATAAGATCTCTCCTAAGGGTCCGAACCAACTTCGACAGCAGGAGATAAGATCTCCTCTGAGGCAAACATCGACTGCAGGAGATAAGATCTCCCCTAAGACAACCTCGATAGTAGGAGATAAGATCTCCCCCGAGGCAAACTTCGACTGCAGGAGATAAGATCTTCCCCGAGCGCCGGCATCAACCTCGGCCATAGGAGATAAGATCGCCCTTGAGGCAACCTCGACTGTAAGAGATAAGATCTCCCCGAGGATCCGGACCAACTTTGGCAGTAGAAGATAAGATCTCCCCCGAGCGCCCGCATCAATCTCGGCTGTAGGAGATAAGATCTCTCCCAAGGCAACCTCAACTGTAGGAGATAAGATCTCCCCCAAGGCAACCTCGATTGCAGGAGATAAGATCTCCCCCGAGGGTCCGGACCAACTTCAGCAGTAGGAGATAAGATCTCCCCCGAGGCAACCTCAGCTATAGGAGATAAGATCTCCCCCAAACATCCGCATCAATCTCGACTGCAGGAGATAAGATCTCCCCCAAGACAACCTCAGTCGTAGGAGATAAGATCTCTCCCGAGCGCCCACATCAACCTCGGCTATAGGAGATAAGATCTCCTCCGAAGCAACATCAGCTACAGGAGAAAAGATCTCCCCCGAGGCAACCTCGACTATAGGAGATAAGATCTCCCCCGAGGCAATCTCGACTGTAGGAGATAAGATCTCCCCGAGCGCCCGCATCAACCTCGGCTGCAGGAGATAAGATCTCCCTCAAGACAACCTCGGCTGTAGGAGATAAGATCTCCCCTAAGGATCTGGGCCAACTTCGATAGTAGGAGATAAGATCTCTCCTAAGACAACCTCGGCTGCAGGAGATAGGATCTCTCCCAAGCGCCCACATCAACCTCGACCGTAGGAGATAAGATCTCCTCCGAGGCAACCTCGGCTGCAGGAGATAAGATCTCCCTCGAGGGTCTGAGCCAACTTCAGCAGTAGGAGATAAGATCTCTCCCGAGGCAAACTCAGCTGCAGGAGATAAGATCTCCCCCGAGCGCCCACATCCACCTCAGCCGTAGGAGATAAGATTGAAGGAAAATCCTGATTTTTCGGTCCAGGTTCGTTCAGATCTGATCAGATCAAGAGATATATTTCAAAAATTTTTCTCTTGGATCTATATCATATCTGAGATATTTCAGATCTAATTCTTATTATTTTAATGATTAAAATAAATTTAGATAAATTAAATCAAATTTAACTTACCTTGAATCGGGTAATCCTATTACCCGTTGATGATCCTATATGCAGCGAAAGGTTCTGGATCTAGCCACGCAAGCGCCTGGCCTCTACCAATATCCACTCGGGCTAGATCTGGAGATCCTCTTCTTCTCTATCATGTCTCCAAAAATTAGATCTAGATCTGATCTGGAGGATCTTCAAAACTCCTTTTGAAGATCAGCAGTCATCCTTTACAGCAGTGCAGCCTTCTAGCTTTTGATCGTCTTTCTTTGATCTGGATTGCACCAACCAAGCTCCAAAACTATTTTGGACGTGGAGAGGAGAGGGAGAGGAACCTTTGGCATGGAGGAGGAGAGGAGAAAAGGCCTTAGGGCATATGGAAACTTTGATCTCAATCCGTCTTTGAGTTGGGTGCAGGGTCTTATTTATAGACTACCTGTGATCCAACTCCTCTTCTTCCCAACCAATCACAATCCTTTGTGAAATCAGATCTAAATCTGATTGGTGGAAATAGAGTCCCTTGGATTCCTCCTTAGAGAGTGTCTAAGACCAGTCAAAGTTGGTTCTTAGAAGAACTCTAATTGGAATCCAAAAAGGAGATGGAGTCCTTATCCAACAAGGACTCCTAGGCGCCTCCGCTTGGGTACATGCCTAGGGTGGCGTGTGCCCTCCTCCTTGCCAAGTTCTGGTAGGGGGACAGGCCCCCACTAGCTCTCCAATAGGTGCATGATATGTGGTCAAAAGTCAAAGTATCAATGGTCAACGTTTGACCAGTCAAAGGTAGACTTTTGACCAAAGTCAAAGAACAAGAAATGGCAGGTGACTAAAAATGGCAGGTAATGTCTTACAAAATAAGACAACCTTTTCTAACTTAGACAACCTCCAGTCAGACCATATGAAGGCCTCTGATTGAGCACAAACTCCTTTGGCTCAGATAGGACAACTTATTTATGATAGCAAAAGAAGAACGTTAGGTTCAATCGAGTGCTAGCATGATTTTCTTGAACCTAATTGAATCTCATTCAGATCAATTGAACTGGATCAGTTCAATTGATGATCACCAGATTCAAACCCTTGTTTGTGTGATCCAATTAGGTTCAGTTCTGTATGGTAATGAGATATGTCATGATCTCTATCATCGAAACTCCTTTCGATGGATCAGAACTCTTTTGATTCGAACAGCTAGAATGATCGATCATCTAAATCATTCTAATTGCTCCCAAAATCCACCAATGACACCTAGTAGTATATGGTGGCAACCCATCAGAGCTGAATGCGAACCTCTTGGTGCAGCTATCTGTGTGATTAAGTTCTTCTATCTTGAGCTCCGATCAGATTAGGATTAAGGTAAACTCATCAAACCCTAGTCTCTGTCATATGATGTAATCATTCGATTCGAGTCCAATGTGAAAATCTAAATAGAAACTCTTTCTATTATTTCACTCTACCATGGCCATGAATTTCTTGACTTGATTCTCATGATCATCATAGGGCTGCTCCTCTACCACCGAGGTAGATAGATTCCATCTTGATGCCATCCAGTTCCTACAATGAACATGCTATAGCCAACATACACCTCAGGATTCCATATGGCTAGGAGACCGAGTAATGGTGTAGTCAAACTATAACACCCTCAAGGTGAACTGCCGATGCACCTTAGGTCAAAGAACCAGACACACTACTGCAGCATCGAGTCAATCATTGACGAGAAGGTAGACTCCCTAATGACTACTCGAGGTGGTCACGCTCAGTGCCCTCGTTCTCTAACGAGTAGCTGTACTCTCGCTCTGGTATCTCCACACCGTAGACTCAAGACTCATCTACTAAAGAAAAGCGATTGTACACCAACCTTCTGGATCAATCACCATCCTCGTGATGATCCTATGGTCGGAAGCATTTTATGAGTTAACAATGATTATTCATGTCTTAAATTTTCAACTCTTGAAAATATGAATTATCATTACCATTAACTCAAAGGATGTATCACAGACACTAAATACACATATGTGATAGAAAATAACCCATTTTATTGATATTAGTCAAAATTACAATTTTGCCCCTAGAAGTGTATTATAAGTGTCATCCAATTCTGGCTTCTAAGGCACATATATCTAACAAAGATCTCCCCCAAGGTAACCTCGGTTGCAGGAGATAAGATCTTTTCTGAGGGTTTGGGCCAACTTCGACAGTAGGAGATAAGATCTCCCCCGAGGCAAACTCGACTGCAGGAGATAAGATCTCCCCCAAAGCCCACATCAACCTCGACTGCAGGAGATAAGATCTCTCTTGAGGCAATCTCAGCTGTAGGAGATAAGATCTCCCCTGAGGGTCCAGGCCAACTTCGATAGCAGGAGATAAGATTTCCCTCGAGGCAACTTCGGCAGTAGGAGATAAGATCTCCTCCGAGGTAAACTCGACTGTAGAAGATAAGATCTCCTCTGAGTGCCCGCATTAACCTCTATCGTAGGAGATAAGATATCCTCTGAGCGACCGCGTCAACCTCAGCTAGAGATAAGATCTCTTCCAAGCGCTCGAGCCAACCTCGGCCAGAGAGAAGATCAGAGACAACCTCGGCCAGAGAAGATCTCTCTCGAGCGACCGCGTCAACGCTGGCCAGAGATCAGATCTCTCTCAAGTGCTCGTATTAACCACAGCTGCAGGAGAGGATATCTCCCCCGAGTCAGCCTCGGCTGCTGAAGACAATATCGCCCTCTGAAAGAGCTCAACCCCTGATCTCGATCGCATAAGACGAGATCTACTTCAACCTCGATTGGAGATAAGATCTCCCCCGATCTTCAACTTCAACATCAACTTTAGCTAGAGATGAGATCTCCCCCGAGCTTCGACCTGAACTAGCATGGAGCCCAGAAGAAGACTTTGGCAGTTGCCTTTTCTGCACTCCCTTTCTTTGAGTTTCAAACTCGGAAGTGGGGGGGACTATTGTTGGGGATAAATCCCGCTCTTATCGAAGTCCAGTTCGATGCTTAGCCTAATACAACCAGTAGCTGTGGAAGAGCTTCAGCAGACGGATCTTAGCCGACCCCCTTTAGCCGACCGAACTCCTCAATGGTCGAGCTCCTTCGGACTCCCAGCGGTCGAGCTCCTTCGAACTCCTTCAACCGACCGAACTCTCCAGCGGTCGAGCTTCAGTCGGACTCCCACAAGAGCCAAACTCTCTTCGTGCCCTTCCAGCCAGACGCCTGCGGGAGTCGAACTCCCTCCAAGCTTTATCTTCGGCTGGACTTCTTCAGGAGCCGGACTCCTCCCAGACATCTCCTTCGATCGAACTTCTCAGCGGTCGAGCTCCTTCCAAACTCCCAGCGACCGAGCCTTAGTCGCACTCCTTCAGCCAGACGCTTATGAAAGCCGAACTTCCTCTATACTCCTTCGATCGAACTCCTTCCAAGCTTTCCTTGGTCGAACTCCTCTGAAATCGATATATGTTGAAGTCCACCGATCAATGCCTGCTTTTTGAGAGCCATGGCTATTAAAGCTGGACAAACGATCACCATCAGTCTGCCACAGGCGATACTACAGCGGCTCCACCAAACTTCGAGCAGCCCACCACTGTCGGACGGTGTGGCTGTCACTTTCGACCTGACGACACCATCCTCTCTACATCAAACCCAGTGTAGCCTCGAGCGGCCCACCACCAGGAAGCTACAGCTATCACCATCAAGCTCCGCTTATAAAAAGGACCCTCCAGATATGCTAACTCTAAGCTCTTCTCTCCTTCTCTAAGCTATGCAGAACTCATTTTCGAGCACTCCATTCATGTTGGCCAAAGCTGACTTGATCATCGAAGGGTCCTGTCGGAGCCACCCCCCCACCGACTCCAGATGGAACTTTATTTTGCAGGTTCCGACGGTGACCTCATCCACCTCCGCTCCAGCTGATTCCGACGACGATCAGATTCTGCATCAACAGGATCAATTCAATAAACTTATTCTCTAATGAGCATCCACATTCTTGTATTAGTGTCATACACAAGTTATTATGAGATCAATCATCCTCTCAATCGAGCATACAAAGAATGTGCTAGTCTTACTGAAAAACATTGATCCCTAACTCAATGTTCCATCGACTAGGAATATTTAAATTAGGGTTTTAAGATTTTAGGTCTCACTAGTATGATCTCATCATAATCTTAAAATCATAGCCCTAACTTATAGGATTCATCATAATCTTAAATAAATAATAAGACACTGTATATGATGAAATAAATGCCTTTATTTATTAAAAATATCATTACATGAGTCTGGAAGACAAAGAACATCCCAAAAATAAATTGGCTTGAGGGCATATTCCTTTCAATCTCCTACTTGCACTAAAGCCAATCATCCTTAAATTTTAATCCCATACAATCAAGGTGGCGATCAAACAGTTGTAGTGGTAAAACCTTAGTAAATGGGTTTGCTATGTTGTTCTTTGTGTCCACTTGTTCTATGACTACATCTTGTCTTTCAATAATTTTTCAAACGAGATGGAAGCATCTCAGAATGTGTTTGGATTTATAATGAGATTTTGATTCCTATGCTTGAGCTACAGCTCCAGTATTATCACAATAAAGTGGTACTAGATTCTCAATTTCAAGAATAACTCCCAATTCAGTGATGAACTTCTTCATCCAGATAGCTTCCTTGGCGGCTTCACTTACAGCTATGTATTCTGCTTCAGTGGTTGAGTCAGCTATAGTTGGCTGCTTAGTACTTTTCCAACTTACTGCTCCACTGTTCAGAGTAAATACATACCTTGAAATGGATTTGCTATCATCTGGGTCTAATTGAAAACTAGAATCAGAATATGCTTCTAATTTAAGATCAGAACCTCCATATACTAGAAAAATATCTTTAGTCCTTCTCAAGTACTTAAGAATATTTTTCACAGCTTTCTAATGATCCTCTCGTGGATCAGCTTGAAATCTACTTGCAATGCCTAAAGCATAAGCAACATTAGGCCTTGTACATGGCATACATTATTGATCCAACAGCCGAAGCATAAGGAATAGAATTCATTCTATTTCTCTCTTCAGGTGTCTTAGGAGACATCTTTTTAAAGAGATGTATGCCTTGACTCATGGGTAAATAACCTCTTTTACTCCCATCCATACTGAATCTTTTTAGTATTAAGTCAATGTACCTTGATTGGGACAAGCCTAGCATCCTCTTAGATCTATCTCTATAGATCTTTATTCCTAGTATATAGGATGCTTCTCCCAAATCTTTCATGGAAAACTTATTTGATAGCCATAATTTGACTGATTGTAACATTGGGATATCATTCCCAATGAGTAGTATGTCATCTACATACAGAACTAAGAAGACTATGGTTCTTCCACTAGTTTTCTTGTATACACATGGTTCATCAATATTCTTGATAAAACCAAACTCTTTTACTGTTTCATCAAAATGGATGTTCCAACTCCTTGATACTTGCTTTAATCCATAAATGGATCTCTTAAGCTTGCATACCTGATTTGGTTTCTCATTTGACTCAAATCCCTCTGGCTGTGACATATAGACCTCCTCCTCAAGAAAACCATTAAGGAAGGCAGTCTTTACATCCATTTGCCATATTTCATAATCGTGGTATGCTGCTATAGCAAGCATAATCCGAATAGATTTGAGCATGGCAACAGGTGAAAATATTTTATCATAATCAATCCCCTATTTTTGCCTAAAACCCTTAGCCACCAATCTGGCCTTATAGGTTTCTATTTGACCATCAGCTCCAATCTTTTTCTTAAAAATCCATTTGCATCCAATAGGGTTTATATCCTCTGGTGCATCCACCAAAGTCCATACTTTGTTGGTGTGCATGGATTCTATTTCGGATTGCATGGCAGCCAGCCATTTGTAAGAGTCCTTACTTTTGACTGCTTCCGCATAGGTCAGAGGTTCATCATTTTCAATGACTTAGGCTTCATTGTTCTCAATAATGAAATCATACCTCATAGGTGTATTTCGTACTCTTTTAGACCTATGGATAGGAGTTATGTGTTCTAGTTCTTTTATATGATTATATGATTGAGAAATTTCTATTTATTTTTCTTGAACTTCACTAAGTTCAATATTTCTGCCACTACCCTTTTCTAGGATAAATTTTTTTTTCATGAAAATGGCATGCCTACTTACAAATATTTTTTATTCAGTAGGATGGTAGAATATGTATCCTATACTATTTCTAGGATATCCTATAAATAGACATCTATCTAATCTAGCATCAAGTTTATGTCCAAAATTTCTTTTGACATAAGCTGGACAACCCCATATCTTAAGATACTTAAGATTAGATTTCTTACTTCTCCATATGTCATATGGAGTACTAGATATAGATTTAGAAGAAATTCTATTCAAGATGTAAATTGCAGTCTCCAGAGCATGACCCCAGAAGAAATAGATAAATCAGTGAAGCACATCATGGACCGTACCATATATAATAAGATACGATTTTTCCTTTCGGCTACATCATTTAATTATGGTGTATAAGGAGGTGTCCATTTAGAGAGAATCCCTTTAACTTTAAGATAGTCTAGAAACTCACTAGATAAGTATTCTCCTTCCTGATCAGATCGAAGGATTTTTATACATTATCTAGTTTGTTTTTCGACCATACTTTGATACTCTTTAAATTATCAAAGGCTTCTGATTTGTGTTTCATAAGATACACATATCCAAATCTAGATAAATCATCAGTAAATATAATAAAATAAGAGTATCCTCCTCTGACTTGAGTTATCATAGAACCACATACATCCGTATGTACAAATCCTAATAACTCATTTGTTCTCTCTCTATGTCCATTAAATGGAATCTTGGTCATTTTACCCATGAGGCATGATTCACAAGTTCCCAATGATTCATAATCAAAAGAATCAAAGAACTTTTCTTTGTATAACTTGTTAATCCTATCCTCACTAATATGACCTAATCGACAATGCCAAAGTAAAATATTATTTATGTCATCTCTCTTACGTTTTTCATTTTCATCAATATGAAATATATTATCATCCAAACATAGAGTCAACAAACTATTGCTAAATATGCTAAAAAAAATATTTTTATTAGAATATTTGATCGAGCAACCTTTGCTCGTTACATTAAGACTATAACCTTGTTTTAATAACAAAGGTAGAGATATAATATTTCTAATGATCTTAGGCATATAATAACAATTTGTAAGCTCTAAGATCTTTTCATAAGGTAACTTCAATATATTTGTCCCTACAGCTTCTACTTGGATAGATTCTCCTCCAGCGTCATAAAGCTTGAAGTCATCTTTCTTCAAACTCTTAATTTTCTGTAGCCTCTGCAAAGATTTGCATATATGAAAACCACAGTCAGTATCTAATACCCAAGAATTTGAAATGGAAGAATTTAATAATAATATAGTATGTATCTCATACATACCTTTTGGTGCATTATTTGCACCAGACTTCACGGTTGCAAGGTAAGCCTTGCAATTCCTCTTCCAATGGCCTGCTTTACCGTAGTGAAAATAGGTCATTTGTTCGGAGACCTTCTTCCCCTTTTTCTTCTTATTTATACCACTTTTAGGATTCAACCTTCTCTTTGAACCCTTTTTGCCTGCCTTCTTCTTAGAGATCCCTTCCACAAGAAGAAGAGGAGTCTTATCTTTCTTAATATGGTTTTCTATTGTTTTGAGCATATTTAACAGCTCAAGCAATGAAGAATTCAGTTTGTTCATATGATAGTTCACGATAAACTAAGAAAATGATTCGAGGAGTGATTGCAGGATCAAATCCTGACTTAACTCTCCATCCATTACAAAATCTAATTGACTTAATCGAGTGATTAGGTCAATTACCATCAAAACATGATTTTGTATGGATGTTCTTTCTATCATTCTTACATGAAATAATTGCTTAGATATCTCATATCTAGCAGTCCTACTATGCTCTCCATAAAGCTCTTTTAGATTGAGCAATATGGACCGAGTGTCCATGCTATCATACTGCCTCTGTAATTCATTATTCATAGAGGCAAGTATGATGCATTTGACAGTTAGAGAATCATTTTGCCACATCTTGTATGTGGACTTATCTTCATCCGTGGCATTATTTTCTAATAGCTTAGGATCAGGGGCATCAAGAATATAGGAGAATTTTTCTTGATTGAGTACTATTTTTAGGTTTCTCAATCGGTCAACATAATTTTGATCAATCAATTTATTTGAATCCAAAATTGAACGTAATGAAAGTGAAGAAGCCATTTAATCTACATAATAAAAAATAATATATAAGCAAACAATTCATGATGATAACACATAATTAAATTAGGACTTTAATTTAATTATGTCTTCTACTAAAAATCATAACCCTCTTATTGATTTTCTTAGTGAGAATAAGATCCTAATTTCTTATAAAAAGTCTTGTGGTTGCACAATAAACCTATTATAAGTTCAAAGGTAGGAAACTCTTTTCAATTGTATTTTATGCAATTCTCAAAAACTTTTGTCTCTAAAATATTAATAGCCTTGTGTTAGCACAACAAACTTTAATGTTTTAGTTTAAGTAGAATCCTTCATTTCTATATAGTCAAAATTGAAATATAACTACTTTTGTGGTTACACAACAAAGTAGTATATTCAAAATGCTATAAGCATCTCAATGCACTAGATTAATATTACATCTTTCCCCATGATAGATCTTGTGGTTATACAATAGAACTAACATGGTTTTGGACATAATAAGAAATTAGTATGAAGGAAGGTCTTAATGTAGTGAATATAATATTAAGCATTTCAATCTAGAATTAAATTAATCGAATCGACCAGGTAAATAGGAAAGAAATAGGAGTCCCTCCATTGCTTTCCTTAGACACGAATAAATTGGCCAGGTCAGATAACGAAATCAATTAAAAAATTATGTTCTCTTTACCAATCAAGAACCATTTTTCTTAGACACCGATTGATCATTTATACATCCTGACTGATTCAGCTAAAGATTAATTACACTTCAACTTAATATAATTTTTTATAGAGGGATTTAAATGGTCTCAATGCACATATTGATTTAAAACAAACTAAATGTATAATAGCATTAATTATGATAAAATTTATATATATCAATTAACATGTATAATTATTCTAGGACAACCATCATTATATAGTGAATACTTTCCACTATATTAGGGCAACCTTTACAGAATAATATATACAACAAAATCTTATTATCATAAGAAAAAGAATATGATCTCATCATATAAATTAAAACATGCTAAAAATATTATATCATAATTTTCATTTATGCCATTATACTATAAGCAAAGCATTATATGATTTAACCTAATAAAGCATGCTCTGATGCCACTGATGGGATTGGTGTACAGGGCGGAAGCATGGATTTCAAAGCAAAAACATGAAATCATATAAACCAAACCTGAACCCTAGGACCATCTCATTACCAATTAAATCATATAACATATATTTGTAACATAAAAGAAGGTATTAGAATATACCTCTTATCGCTAAACCCTAAATTGACCCTGATCGCTGGTAGCAGTCCGTCAGGATTTCCACTAGGTGCCCACATGTTCACCCTCCAACATTGATCCACACAGAGACTTGATCAAGACACCAGTACCTCTAATTTATATAATTAGAGTTCTAATAATAAGAACTTTAATTAAAAGGGCAAGACCTTCTTTAGCATTTATGTCACCTTCCTTGCCTCTCCTTATCTATCCTTCTTTTTCTTTTGTCTTCTTAATTTTCTTTTCTAATCTCTTAGTCTTAAGATGACTTCTTATCCTTATAAGGACAAGGTCTAGAGAAGAGAAAGAAAGAAAGAAAATTGGATAAAAAGAAACTCTTGTAAGAAAGAAAGATAATTTTCACACACCCGTACTCTTGGTGTGCACCCCTATTTATAATGTATGTAGGGGTGCCAACAAAAAATCTCACACCCTTTCCTCATCAATTTCTCATGCCCCATCAGCCAATCTCACACCTCATCAGTAAAAATGAGATATAGACTTAGTCCAAGAGGTGCCTTAAAGCAGAAGGACTCTTGGACTAATTCTACGTAAGTTTTTTTACGAAGAGTCGCAATATTTCATCTTTGGCGCCATCCTTTTCATCCATTAGATCATGAAACAAGGCCATCCAATGGCTCTAAAAAGGGATGCTCATTCAGCAAGAAGGCATGGAGATAATCTTTGAATAGTCAAAGTCCCAAGAGACGTCAAGGAGGAGTAGGCGGCATGGAGTCTTGGGCGGTAAGGGGTCTTGGGCGACAAAACATCCTGGGCAAAAAATTAAAAAGAAAAAGGAGTATTTCATCTGCAGAAGGACTCTTCTGCACCCCATATCTGATGTCCATGCTAATATAAAAATTTACGTAATATAACAAAATAGAAAAAATCAAAGAAGATAGGCGCCAACAAATTCCATGCACCAAAGAGTTCTTTGCACATGAAAGACTTCCCACGCATAAGAGAGAGACTCTCTGGTGCATGGGATGCAAGTATGTGGTGCCCAATCTGAAGCCTAATCAATCAAGGTTAATCCAACTCAAGACCAAATCCTATTTGGCTTAAATCGGATCTAAATTAGCCCAAATCGAAAGCTGATTCGAATCCAATTCGAAACCAGGTGCTAGGGTTTGCTACATGTGCTAGCATTTTCATCTTGCAAACATGGTCTAATCCAATTAGACCCTTAATTAACTCTCTTTGTGTATGACCCATTGGGTTCCACATCTAATCAGCAGTGAGTCTGGGTGTGATTTGACCTAATCTGGTTAGAACTCAACCAAACCAATTTAGGTCAAAACTAGCCAACCCAATTTGACTTAATTTAGAACACTTTCTAATTTAATGATCAAATTAAAATTTTAATTTGATCGAACCCATAAGACATGATTGACGTCTAGCAACGTATCATGACTTCCTAGAAAATATGAAATTTTGATGGAAATACCAAAAATATCATTTAGTAAAAATTACCATGCAACTAGATCCTTTGATCTCCCTGCATCCTGAATATAACTCTGGGTATGGAAATATGTCAACTCCAATATCATATTCATTTCTCTTTCAATCTCATGATGATGATTCATTTAATGAAACATTAGAAATCATTTCTAATTTTTCATCATGCTTTGATCAAAGTCTTCCTGAATCATCATTTATTTGAAGCAAGTAGGATGCTATTTTCTTTTACCAGGAGAGATCGATTCCATGTTAACCTACTCACAATCTTCATATATATAATCCATCATATCCAGATCATCACATACATAATTGAGTCATGAATGAGTATGAACCAAAATATAGATTTATATATATAAGATTCTATGGTAGTTTCAGGTCAAAGGATTACATGCACAAATTCTACTATGAGAACCATCTATTGACATGTAGATAAGACTCCATTAGATATTCTCAATTTGGATCAATTCAGTAAACTCATTCTCTAATGAGCACCCACATTCTTATATTAGTGTCATACACAAGTTATTGTGAGATCTATCGCCCTCTCAATCGAGCATATGAAGAATGTGCTAGTCTTACCAAAAAATATTGATCCCTAACTCAATGTCCTATCGACTAGAAATATTTAAATTAGGATTTTAAGATTTTAGGTCTCACTAGTATGATCTCATCATAATCCTAAAATCATAGCCCTAATTTATAGGATTCATCATAATCTTAAATAAATAATAAGACATTACATATGATGAAATAAATGTCTTTATTTATTAAAAATGTTATTACATGAGTCTAGAAGACAAAGAACATCCCAAAAATAAATTAGCTTGAGGGCATATTCCTTTCATAGATGCCAAAGTTATGGAACATTGCCTGACCATCGATCCCAAATATCGATCAGTGAAAGAAAAAATGTGCAGTTATATTCCGAAGAGATAGAAGGCAATTATGAAAGAAGTTGACAAGCTCCTTAAAGTCGGGTTCATTCGAGAAGTCTCTTATCCGAATTGGATCTTCAATGTAGTCCTCGTCAAAAAGGCAAACGATAAATAAAGAATATGCATAGACTTTAAGAAGTTGAATAAAGCTTGTCTAAAGGATAGCTACCTCCTATTCAAAATTGATCAATTGGTGGATGCAACTTCGGACCACGAGCTTCTCACTTTTATAGATGCCTTCTTCAACTATAACCAAATCTAGATGGCTTTGGAAGATGAAGAGAAAACTGCTTTTATTACTGATGTGGTCTCTATTGTTATAGGATTATGCCTTTTGGACTTAAAAATGCAGGAGCAACCTATCAGCGCCTGGTGAATAAGATCTTTATGGAGTAGATCAACCACAATATGGAGGTTTATATGGATGACATGCTTGTCAAGAGTTGAACTTTGACAAATCATATTGCCAATCTTGAGGAGACCTTTAGTGCCTTCCGAAGATATAGGATGAAGTTGAACTTGATCAAGTGCGTCCTCAACGTGACTTCAAGGAAGTTCTTAGGGTTCATGGTGTCGAGCCATGGAATTGAAGCATATTTGGAGAAGATTCAAACCATTCAAGAGATGACTGCCCCAAAATCAATAAAAAAAGTTCAGTACCTAACAAGAAAGGTGGCAGCTCTGAATTGCTTCATCTGGAGGTTAGCTGAATGATGCATTCCTTTCTTCCAAGTTCTTAAACAGCCAAAGAACTTTTGCTAGACCATCGAATGTCAACAAGCATTTGAAGAACTCAAGAACTACCTTAGCTTACCTCCTCTATTGGCTAAGCCCGAACCTTAAGAGGAACTATTTTTGTACCTGACGGTCTTCCCAGTGGCCCTTGCAGCGGTCTTAGTCAAAGAAGAAGCAAAAGTTCAACGACTAATCTACTATATAAGCCAGGTCCTAAGGGATGCTGAGATCAGGTACACTAAGTTAGAAAAACTAACTTATGCTTTACTGATTGCAATCCAAAGACTTCGATCTTACTTTCAAGGACATACTATAACTCTCCTTACTGATCAACCAATCAAGATAGTTTTTCATCGAATAGATGCCTCCGAAAGAATCACAAAATGGACAATTGAGCTTATAGAGTTTGACATCAACTTCTAGTCTCGACCATTAATCAAGACTCAAATATTGATAGATTTCATTGTGGAGTATACTATTCCGGGTGAGACCAAACTTGAGCAGAATAAAATCAGTATTTTGGGATTGCAGCTGAGCTCTCCTGAAGAAAAAGCAGACCTTCCTGAAGGCTTCTGGATGCTGTATGTGGATGATTCATCCAATGCTTCAGGCATAGGTGCTGGACTGATTTTGGTAATCCGAAGGGAGTTATTATCGAATATGCACTGCGCTTTTTCTGTAATAAACAATGGGATAGAATACGAAGCTCTGATTGTAGGGTTAAGAATAGCCAAAGAATTGGAAGTAGATCGGCTTCAAGCTTATAGTGACTCCTAATTGGTGGTGGGACAAGTTAGTGGTAATTATGAAGTCCGGAAGGAAAGCATAATGAGGTATCTCGAGAAAGTGAAGAATCTTACTTCTATCTTTAGCAGTTTTGACATCAAGTAGATTCCAAGAGCATAAAATGCTAGGGCCAACTTTCTCTCTAAATTGGCTACATTGGCTCCAACTGAACTGTCTAAGGAGGTTTTCTTTGAAGTTCTGAAATACCTAAGTTCGGAGGAGCCGTAGTCTGTAATGCAGGTCGACCATGAGCCTAGTTGGATTGACCTACTAGTTACTTATCTTAAGGACAGATTCTTCTGTATGATCCAAAAGAAGCTCAGAAACTTAAAAATCAAGTCTCCCGATATATCCTATATGAAAGCAAGTTACATAAAAGGTCGTATTCTTTACCACTTTTAAAGTGTCTTCGATCTTCTGAGGTCAATTTTGTATTATGAAAAGTGCATGAAGGAATCTATGAAAGTCATCTAGGGGCTAGATCTCTATCTCACAAACTACTTCGATAAGGCTACTATTGGCCGACAATATACCATGATTCTATAGAATATATCAGAAAATGTGATCGATGTCAAAAGAATGCGAGTATTCAAAGACAACCAGCCTCTGAGCTTACCTCCCTGAGCACCCCATGGTCATTTGCACAATAGGAAATGGACATACTCGAGCTCTTTTCCATGGCATCCGGACAGCGAAAGTTCCTCCTAGTGGTAATTAATTACTTCACAAAATGGGTCGAAGCCGAATTCCTACTAAAAATTATTAAAGCAAAAGTACAGAACTTCATATGAAAATCAATTACTTGCAGATTCGGCTTACCTCGAATCCTTATAATAGATAATGGACGATAGTTTGTTGGAACAAAATTTTTTGAGTTCTATGAAAACTTGAATATCTCTCATAATTTTATATTAACAGCCCATCTACAGGCAAACAGCAAGGCTGAGGTAACCAATAGAACCCTGCTACAAGGTATTAAAGCAAGACTCAAAAGAGCGAAAAAAGTTTGGGTAGACGAACTCTATCACATACTCTAGGCATATCGGACTATCCAAAGATTGCCAACTATGGAGACTTCATTTGCCTTAGCCTTTGGAACTGAAGCAGTCATCCCGATAGAGCTCAAACTATCGTTAGCATGGGTTGTGATCTTCAATAAATAACACAACTCATAAGACCTCAGGGCTAACCTCAACTTGTTGGAGGAAAAGTCAGAAGAGGCTCGAATTCGGATGGTGGTTTACAAGCAGAAAGTGGCCTGCTACTATAATTTCAGGGTTAGAGGCAAAGCATTCAAAATGGGAGACTTGGTGCTTCGACGAGCGGCCGTCTCACAATCTCAAAATCAAGAAAGCTCGTCCCAAATTGGGAAGGCCCATATGAAGTTAAGGAAGTCATTTGGTCTAGTACTTATTATCTAAAAAAGCTCGGAGAAGCTGATCTTCTACGACCATGAAACTCGAAGAATCTATGAATGTACTATCAATGATTCTATCTAAATAATTTTTTTTTGCTATAACATCTTTGTCCATGGTGTAAAATTGTAATGATAAGAAATGACTTTCTGAACTTTGTAACTAAACGCGGCCAACCATGTTAGGAATAGGAGGAGAACCTCATCCTGACATGGATGATGACCTTCGATTATTTTAGACAGGAGGAGGGGAGAGGCCCTTACAATAGGCCTTTTGTACTCCTATGATCTTGTTAGGGACAGGAGGAGGATCTTGTCCTAATAAAGATAAAAGCCAACCCCATTAAGAATAGGAGGAGAACCTCATCCTGATAGGAGAACAAGAAAAAGGCTAACCATGTCAGGAATAGGAGGAGAATCTCATCCTAACACAGATGATGATCTCTAATTATTTAAGATAGGAAGATGGGAGAGGCCCTTACAATAGTCCTTTTGGTGTCCCTATGATCTTGTTAGGGACAGGAGAAGGACCTCATCCTAATAAAGATAAAGGCTAACCCCATTAGGAATAGAAGAAGAATCTCATCCTAATAGAAGGATAAGAAAAAGGCCAACTATATCAAGAATAGGAGAAGAATCTTGTCCTAACATGGATGATGACCTCTGATTATTTGAGACAGTAGGAGGGGATAGGCCCTTATAATGGCTTTTTCGTGCCCCTATGATCTTATTAGGGATAGAAGGAGGACCTCATCCTAACAAAGATAAAAACCAATCCCATCAGAAATAGGAGGAGAACTTCATCCTGATAGAGGATAAGGAAAAGGCCACCATATCAGAAATAAGAGAAGAATCTTATCCTGACATGGATGATGACCTCCGATTATTTAAGATAGGAGGAGAGGAGAGGCCCTTACAATGGTCCTTTTGTATCTCTATAATCATATTAGGTATAGAAGGAGGACCTCGTCCTAGCAAAGATAAAGGTCAATCCCATTAGGAATAGGGGAAGAACCTCACCCTGATAGAAAAATAAGGAAAAGACCAATCATGTCAGGAGCAGGAGGAGAATCTTATTCCGATACAGATGATGACCTTCGATTATTTAAGATAGGAAGAGGGAAGAGGCCCTTATTGTTGGGATAAACTATCCTATCTCAGACCGGCGTGGCTGCTGGTGATTAGCTAAGCAACAAGAAATAATCTCCTAGGATCAATGCAGAAGCAAAATAATGAATTCAAGAGAGAAAGAGAGCATAAGAGTTTTTCGGAAGAAAAGAGCTTTATTCAATGAATTCAACATCATATATAACCTTGATCAATTTTTAGTATTTATACTTTACAGAAGGATCAAGCCCCAAGCTCATAGAAAAACTCTCCAAAATCCAAACATCCTATGTACACAAA
This sequence comes from Cocos nucifera, assembly GCA_006176705.1. Lineage (NCBI taxonomy): Eukaryota > Viridiplantae > Streptophyta > Magnoliopsida > Arecales > Arecaceae > Cocos > Cocos nucifera. Next base: position 619,022 of record QRFJ01001435.1, read on the forward strand.
ACAAACTCGTAAAAACTAAGCTGGCCTAGTTTTAGACTGAGCCGGCTAACTTACGACTGGGTCGGCTCAGTCTGGAACTGAGTCGACTCAGTTGTGTATCATGCCAATAGTCCAAAAATATTGCTTTCTATCTGAATTTTTCTCTGAAATATAGCCAACCCAGTCCTGGACTGAGCCAGCCCAATTTCCAACTTAGCCGGCTCAGTTTTTGAACTTTGCTATCTGAGCTGATTTCTCTTCTAACTTGCTCCTATCTTTCCATGACCTATCTTCTCATGTTTCCAAGACTTGAAAGTGCCACTTTTGAGCTCACATTCTCTATCTTGGTGCTTTCAAGTCCTTATGAACTTATCTCTTCTCAGCAAACCCATCCTTGCCACACACATCTGAAAGTTGTCTCTGGAGAGTACCTTCATGAGTGCATCAGACTGATTCTCCTTGGTATGGATCTTCATCAATTCCACTTCACCTTCCTCCACTAGCTCTCTGATCTTATGGTACCTCACATTTTTATGCTTTGTGCATGCATGATAGACTAGATTCTGTGCCAACAATAGAGCACTCTGACTATCACTAAATAGTGTAACCTTACTCTGCTCCACCTCCAACTCAACAATCAGCCTCCTAAGCCAAAGGACTTTCTTTGCAGCCTCTAGTATTCTAATATACTCGATCTTTGTGGTAGACAAGGTCATAATTGGCTGATGGGTTGATCTCCAAAACACTGATCCATCATACATGCAGAAGAGGTATCCAGTGGTAGACCTCATTGTATCAAGATCTTCTGCATAATTCACATCTACAAATTCTTCTAGAGGACTCGAACCTTCATCTTCAAATCCTTCAGGCTGTCCACCAAACATCAAACCATAATTTCTTGTTCCATGCAGATATTGCAATATTAATTTCAATGCTTTTCAGTGTTCCTTCCTAGGGTTTGCCATGTATCTACTAACCATGCTCACTGCATGTGCTATATCTGGTCTATAGCATATCATAGTGTACATCACACTACCTACAGTATTTGCATAAGGGATTCTTTTCATGTATTCTCTCACCTCTTCTAACTGGGAGCTTTATAACTTGGAGAGATATATATGGCTCGGTAATGGCGTCTTTGCAGGTTTGGCCTTCTCCATCCTAAACCTCTCTAGAACTTTCTGGACATATCTTTCTTATGATAAATGGAGCACTCCTTTACACCTATCTTTGTAAATCTCCATTCCAAGAATTTTCTCAGCTGGACCCAGATCCTTCATCTCAAACATAGATGATAATGCCCTTTTCAGCCTTTTCACAACTTCCACATTTCTACTGGCTATAAGCATATCATCTACATATAGTAGCAGGTATAGAGCATCCTTCTTATCTACATCCTTGACGTAGACATAGCAATCATGTTCACATCTACTGAAATCCAAGCTTAAAATAAAACTATCAAATCTTCGATACCACTGATGAGGAGACTATTTCAAGCCATACAAAGACTTTCTAAGTAAACACATATTTTCTTCCTGTCCAGTCTCCATGAAACCATCTGGCTACTTTATGTAGATTCTTTCCTCCAATGTGCCATGAAGGAAGACCATCTTCACATCCATCTGTTCCAACTCCATGTTATACTGTGCCACCAGTGATAATAAAATCTGAATAGATGTATGATGCACCACAAGAGAGAAAATTTCTGTGTAGCCAATTCATTCTTTTTATGAATATTCCTTTGCTCTCAGTCTTGCTTTGAATCTGACTCCACCTTATTCTGAAGGTATCTCTTTCTTTGTGAACACCTACTTTGAGCCAATAGGTCGAGCACCTTTTGAAAGATCCACCAGCTGCCATGTCTAATTCTTTTCAAGTGAATCCATCTCCTCCATCATGGTCTACATCCATGAATCATGATCCTCACTCTCCATAGCCTCTGCATAATTTTCTGGATCTCCATTAGCAGTGATGAGTGCATAGGAGATAACCTCATCAATGCCATATCTAACTGATCTCCTGATAGTATGCTAGGGTTTGTGCAAAGTCACTACCACTGGCACATCTCTATTTGATGTCTGTGGCTGATTCTGCACATCCAACTGAACTGCTGGCACTTCATGCCAGTCTCCCATCTGAGTATCTTTTCTCTTACCTAGCTCCACCTCAATAGAAACACTCCTATACATGAGTTTGGACTGCATGTCATCTATCTCAGACTGGCCACTGCTGTTCACCTTTATCTCCCTAGCTCCATCTTGTTAGATATATGTGCCCTAGAAGCCAGAATTGGCTGACACTTATAAAATACACTTCTAGGAGCAAAATTGTAATTTTGACTATAATTAATGAAATGGGTTATTTTCTATCACACCTGTGTATTTAGTGTCTGTGATACATCCTTTGAGTTAATGGTAATGATAATTCATATTTTCAAGAGTTGAAAATTTAAGACATGAATAATCATTATTAACTCATAAACAGCTCCCGACCATAGGATCATCACGAGGATGGTGATTGATCTGGAAGGTTGGTGTACGATCGCTTCTCTTTAGTAGATGAGTCTTGAGTCTACAGTGTGGAGACACCAGAGCGAGAGTACAGGTACTCGTTAGAGAATGAGGGCACTGAGCGTGACCACCTCGAGTAGTCATTAGGAAGTCTACCTTCTCGTCAATGACTGACTCGATGCTGCAGTAGTGTGTCTGGTTCTTTGACCTGAGATGCATCGGCAGTTCACCTTGAGGGTGTTATAGTTTGACTACACCATTACTCGGTCTCCTAGCCATATGGAACCCTGAGGTGTATGTTGGCTATAGCATGTTCATTGTAGGAACTGGATTGCATCAAGATGGAATCTATCTACCTCGGTGGTAGAGGAGTAGCCCTATGATGATCATGAGAATCAAGTCCAGAAATCCATGGCCATGGTAGAGTGAAATAATAGAAAGAGTTTCTATTTAGATTTTCACATTGGACTCGAATCGAATGATTACATCATATGACAGAGACTAGGGTTTGACGAGTTCACCTTAACCCTAATCTGATCGGGGCTCAAGATAGAAGAACTGAATCACACAGGTAGCTGCACCAAGAGGTTCGCATTCAGCTCTGATGGGTTGCCACCATATACTGCTAGGTGTCACTGGTGGATTTTGGGAGCAATTAGAATGATTTAGATGATCGATCATTCTAGCTGTTCGAATCAGAAGAGTTCTGATCCATCGAAAGGAGTTTCGATGATGTCGATGATAGAGATCATGACATATCCCATTACCATACAGAACTGAACCTAACTGGGTCACACAAACAAGGGTTTGAATCTGGTGATCATCAATTGAACTGATCTAGTTCAATTGATCTGAATGAGATTCAATTAGGTTCAAGGAAATCGTGCTAGCACTCGATTGAACCTAACGTTCTTCTTTTACTATCATAAATAAGTTGTCCTGACTGAGCCAAAGGAGTTTGTGCTCAATCAGAGGCCTTCATATGTCTGACTGGAGGTTGTCCAAGTCAGAATAGGTTGTCTTATTTGTAAGACATTACCTGCCATTTTTGGTCACCTGCCATTTCTTGTTCTTTGACTTTGGTCAAAAGTCTACCTTTGACTGGTCAAACGTTGACCATTGACCCTTTGACTTTTGACCACATGTCATGCACCTATTGGAGAGCTGGTGGGGGCCTGTCCCCCTGCCAGAACCTGGCAAGGAGAAGGGCGCACGCCAAGGGTGGCGTGAGCCCAAGTAGGAGGCGCCTAGGAGTCCTTGTTGGACAAGGACTCCACCTCCCTTTTGGATTCCAATTCAGAGTTCTACTAAGAATCCAGTTTGACTGGTCTTAGGCACCCTCTAAGGAGGAATCCAGGGGTCTCTATTCCAACCAATCAGATTTAGATCTGATTTCACAAAGGGTTGTGATTGGTTGAGAGGAAGAGGAGTTGGATCACAAGAGGTCTATAAATAAGACCCTGCGCCCAACCCTAATTAAGAATGAAATTAGACACGCCCCAAGGCTGCCTCTCCCCTCCTTCTCCATGCCATAGTCTCTTCTCCCCTTGCTCTCCACGTCCAAAAGTGTTTTGGATTTAGGTTGGTGCGATTCAGATCAAGGAAAGGCGATCAAAAGCAAGAAGGCTGCGCTGCTGCAAAAGGACGACTGCAGATCTTCAAAAGAGTTTTGAAGATCCTCCAGATCAGATCCAGATCTGATTTTTGGAGGTGTGATAGAGAAGAAGAGGATCTCCAGATCCAACCCGAGTGGATACCGGTAGAGGCCAGGCGCTTGCGTGGCTAAGATCCAGAACCTTCCGCTGCAATCAGGATCATCTACAGGGTAATAGGATTACCCAAATCAGGTAAATTAAATTTGATTTAATTTATCTTATTTTATTTTATTTATTAAAATAATAAGAATCAGATCTGAAACATATCAAGATCTGATTGAGATCAAGAGAAAAATTTTTGAAATATATCTCTTGATCTAATCAGATCTGGACGAACCTGGACCGGGAAATCAGGATTTCCCTTCAACTGGTATCAGAGCCATGGTTCTAAATTATTTAGATCTGATTTTAATTTTATTTTAATTAGAAAATAAAGTGATTTCAGATGTCACATGAGATGTGATCAGATCTGAAATCAGAAAAATTAAAATTAAATGATTTGGATCTAAGAACATGAAGATATGCATGACTAGTTCTAGAATAGAATAGTTCTATAGAATAGTTTTGCATGTCTTTGATTTAATCTGATTAAATCATATTTTAGATCTTCTTATTTACTATTTTTCTGATATTATAAGTGTTATAATAACATCTGATAAACAGCAAATAAAAATTATTTAATTTTAAATATCATATGAGATATGATTAGATGCATGTCTAGACTAGTTGTAGAATAGTTCTACATAATTGTCTAGATTAGAATTTATTTTGATTAGATCAATTTAAATCTAATTTTTTAGATTATTATGAGATAATTTAGATCTGAAAACATGCATGATTTGATACATGAGATGTATGCAAAATATGCCATGATTAGATCTAAATTTGTATATGAGATATATGATATAGATCTATAACTGTTTTGTAGATTTACATGTTCCTGATTAAGGCGTTCCTCTTGGCCGTCCGGTCATAAGAACGAAGAAGGGTTTAAAGGCCCTCTCTTCCCATTCGATGGGGTGTTCTTATGACGTGTAGGGGTGCTGCGTGTTCGTCCTTAATCAGAAACCCAAAACTTACTTTCTGCAAAACCCTAGATCCTGAAACCCTAGGATTTATTGTGCATATTTTATTTTGATGAAACCAAAACTCTTTGATCACATCATTGAAACGAAGTGTTTCCAGCTTCGAGCATGCTTGCTTAAGGTCCCCATATATGTGACTTTGCGAGCTGCAAACCTTGTGAATCAGAATATACTGGATGTGAACCTAGCGAATTTCCATATAGATATCTTCCTCAAGATATCCATTTAGGAATGTCGTTTTCACGTCATGTATTTGGTACCTTGTTTTTTGTTGTTGTGTTTGGTTTGCCATAGGTTCTTTACTATTAGATCGTGTAGGTGGATATAGGCTGCAACAGCAGCAAGTCTGGTTTGATTGATTGGTTATTCAGTAGTCTGACTCCGGGTTGGTGGAGAGAGGAGGTTATCGTGGCTGATGAGGGCGTATAGGTGCCTTTCTTGCGGTGGTGTACTTATAGACCTTTTGGCCAACCTTAGTTTGTGTTTCAGTTTCTCTGTATTTCTCGCAGCTGTCCGGCATGCTGCAGCGTCATCTTTCTCTTGAAATCCATTTACATCGCAATAGGTACATACTTCTGGTGGATCTAAACCAAGGTCCAGACTTGGTTTGAGTGCGATCGAGTCGATCTCTGACTTTATTGTCTCAAAGCCATTTCTTCGGAGTCCGATATCTGATAATCGCCTCGTATGTTAGGTTTTGGGATCAATCTCGCATGAGCACCATTAACCTACGAGGAACATTTCCGTCTACATCCTTTGAAAATAATACCCTAAGTATCTTTAGTGGATGGAAACATCCGTTGTCCGATCTATGAGGTGGAGGAGGTAAGTGTTCTTTTGGTCTACTGATTTGGTTCCACTTTGGGTCCTTTAGCTCTTTCCACTTGTGAGACCATTCGTCCATCAAGCTTAATTCTTGCTTTCCATGCCACTTAATATCTTGAATAAACTGTTTTCAAGAAGTATGGCATGTACGACTCTACAATCACATTGTGGTCTTCTGGAATGTAAGAAATAGGTATCCTAATGTACTCTGTAGGATATCTTTGAATCGAGCTCTGAAGGACCCTAAACTCTACTTGTCCGCTTGTTGTCTTTTGGACATAAGCCAGACCAACCCCTAAACTTCTGAGATGATGCAGACTTGATTTCTTACCGTGCCATAGCTCTCATACGGTGTGGTAGGAATAAGTTTATTAGGGGATATTAACTCCTGTTTCAGTAGCCATTTTATATTTGTATTTAGTTATAATGAATATCCCAAAGGAAATCAGAAGGTTCTGTGAAGCTCATAGCAGGATCGAACACATATCAATAGAGTCTGATTTCTCCGTTTCTGAAAACCCCATTTGGTGGTGTTGAGGTATTCCTGGTGGAGTCCATTGAGAGACTATGCCATTATCCTTGGAGATAGTCCTAGGAATTCCCTGCTAAAGGATTACTCCTCGTCAGTGAGATCGAAAGAAACCTTAATTAGGGTTTTCCCAAAGTTTGTTTTCTACTTCATGTGCTGGAATTCTTTGACTTTTCAAAGCGCTTCAGACTGTGGTCTTCCATATAGATAGCACATACCCATACCAGACAGATCATTCGGTAAAGGTAATGAAGTAGAGCAAAATTGCCTCTAGCCGGTCTTACACACCGTTCGACCATTGGAGGGCCGCACAAGACTCAAGGGGCATATGTACTAGAAGGCGCACAGGAGATTCTATGGCCCTCCCCCTCAATGTCCAAACAAAAGGAAGTTTTAGTCATTTTGCTTAGAAGACAAGATGTCACATAGTTTCCGGATATGACTCAAAGAAGTCAATGGAATTTGGTCGCCAATAGCGCAGGGCCATATGTTATGATCTCCATTTGGTTAATGCCTACTTCTTCTGCTATAGTTGCTGACGACCTAAATCTCAAGTGCCAATAGGAATATCTGTCGTTTTCGGGACATCCCTAGGTCATTTGGCAATTGCAACGTTTTTGCTCGATAGTTAAGAATAGGTACAATCAATTATGCAACTGATAGAAGAGACCATTAACAAGGAAACCATTTTGCAATTTAATTATCTTGTCATAAAAGAATGTTAACAATGGTCCGTTAATAGGAAGGTGGATCACATGTAACCCTTCTTGTGCTATTGCAGCTTGATATCCGAGAATATTCGAGTATTCCTCCGGCACTCTAGCATAGTCGCTGTACGTGGACATAGTTGGCACGTAGTAAATGAGAGGACGTCTCTTTAATAGAACTATGTCTAGGACTCCGACGATGGTAAGTCGCAGCCGCCGCGCAGACTGCGTATTATGGCGAGCCTGCGTAGTGTTGTTTTGACATGCACGGCTTAGCTAGAGTCAGAAGTTGTTCACGCGTCTTGACCTGGTATTCACGACTGGTGTAGTGAGCGATGCATCTTGGCTGGGATACCGGTATGTGGCCAGGACGTGAGTGTCGGCACGCAGTCATTCTTAGGTACAGAGTATAGCGCACATCCGCGTCATAGTTAGAGGAAGACTGTGCTAGTCAGATCGCTGGGCGTATCATCTTAGGCTGACGCAGATACAGCAACCTACAGATGATGGCAGCATACCACTCGCACGAGGTCGCCGAACGTATGTCCATCACGAGCCGATCATATGTATGATACGTCCACGAAGCACCGTTGATTGATCGTTCATTCTTACTGTGAGCTGCGTAGGTCTACCGATCAGTTGAGAGTGCAATGAGCAGAAGAAGAATGAATAAGCGCTCACTGAGCTCATGACACGAGAGGAGAGATCTACGGAGCATACCTCAGCAGATAGAACCTTTCACGTCGGCTTGTTTTTTTAGGGTGGCAGGTAAGTAGGCGGGTTCAGCTAGGTTTCGGGTACTTCCAATGGTGGCCGTATGGCTGTTGCATGGAAACACTGTATCACTTTGCCATCGGCGCCATTTTTCCATTTACAAATTCTGCCTTTCTTCGATACTTGATCTTCCAGCCTTTTATGCGTTTTTCACAGACTTCTTTTTTCTTTCCATAAGACTTTCTCTTTGAAGAAGATCACCGTTCCATAGCAAGAACTGAGGCCTTTGAGAACCGTTCATACAAGCTCAGGCGGTAACCCCAGGGGACATATCATCAACATTCGGCCAAGAATTTTGATGTTTATGCATGTGGTTAATTCATCGATGAATTGCCCATATGCATCAGCGTCAACGGATTGCAGAATAAATTCGTGTTCTGAGATCCAAAGTGCAAACTGTCACACCGAGCTTCTAGCTCTGTTTCATGTCTAGATCATTGCAGAACGTGGATCTTGACTGACTGAGCCCATCCGCAATCTAGCCTAAAAAGTCATTTATGACTTGATATTTGCTGCGCGAACTCTGTTCACCAACATCACTCTGTAGGGTGAGCCAAACATTTGGCGAGCAATCCCGAATTCCTCATGTTGGCGGCTGGAGCTCATATCAGCACTCGGTAGCCAGACATGGAATTCATTGCCTTATTGGTCTTCGTCAATAATCCATTGTTTCCAGAGAAGTCTCTCTGTTCAGTGGATGGACGAGCTGGTAATAGTGGGAGATGGGGCCTAGGTCCAAAAACATGTGTTAACTGTCGTCTGAACCAAACAATTTTGTGTTCCTGGAGCCAATCTTTTAATTGGGTCCAGTCAGTCTATGTGGTGTCTAAGATACTGCCAGTGGGACTGGACACAGAACTTTTTCCTGTAGAGAGGCCTCATTAATTCAAGACTTCGTAGTTGCAAGATACTGTAATTTTGACTTGACCAATTTGTTGTGGATTTTAATTTTTTAAACAAATTAGCTCCCACTCATTTCTGCGAGGATCCCGGACACTCCTCTCATACGAATGCGAAAATCTCGCACGATTGAATATATTCTTAGTGGCTGGTGCGATCTACCAACTAACTCATCACCTCACCCTAACAGTTATGGTGTGGTTCGCAATGGTGACTCTGCACTATTCTAATGTATGAGTGCAACCTAAACTTGGTCTCTATTCATCGATCATGTCGTGACCGGCTAAAGTTGACTTGGTAGTCGTCCTAAGTTCTGATCTCTTAAGGCTGTATTGAATCTTAGGGTCTATGATCAGAGTCCCACCATTGCAATAGACTGGGTCTAATTGTCTCTCACCCGTATCGCGGAATATAGATTCGTGAACCGTCATCACTCCAGCCCATAGCATCCAACATGCCCTAATGACATGAGTTCCATTCGTTCCGGGTAGCACACTGAAGCGAACTGTTATCCAGCCGGAGAACAATCAACCCCGGGAAGGGCCGCACGTACATACAATGGTGGAAGCTCGGACTTAATCTTCTTAGGGGAGTAATGATTCAGGTCTCTTTACCAAACTTGGCTATTAGTCATACAATTATGAACAACTAGTGGCATGGGTCAACTCGGTTATTGACGACCTCAAATCAGAACTGTGTCAACAATAATGGCCAGGTAAGTGAGATCGAGATGGAAGGAAGATGCCGTTAAACTCGCACAAGAACGCATTCAAGGTGAGCAGCTTCAAAATTAAAAACAGTCGGTCGTCTGTGGCCAAACTTAACCTTAGACACCAAATTGTTGAGTCAGAACCAATTGGGTAGCCTACAATCCAGACTCTAACCTCTGAGCCTAATTAGGTCTTGCTTGATCGTGACTCGATCTTGACCCCAGACTTAATCCTATTAGGCTGGTCAATTTAAGCATTATTGATCCCAATCTAACAACTCTTGATCGTTTTGATCAACCGCTTAGACCTAATTGAGCTACCAAGCCGAACCCAGTATTATGAATATGTCTAGATCTGAAATTCTCAATTTTAGACCTATTAATATTCCATAAACTTAAATTCTTAATTAAGTTGGGTTCATGAAAG
>QRFJ01001436.1:0-70992 GCA_006176705.1 Cocos nucifera
TTTTATTGTATTATTAATCATAATAAAAATTCAGATTCTGAAAACGATTAGATCTGATATAGATATCAAGAGAAAAAATTTTGAAATATATCTCTTGATCTGATCAGATTCTGAACGGACCTAGACTCGAAGAAACAGATTTTCCTTCAACTGGTTATCAGAGCCATGGTTCTAAATTATTTAGATCTGATTTCCAATTTATTTAATTAGAAAATAAATGATTTCAAGATGTCACATGAGATGTGATTTAGATCTGAAATCAAAAAAAATTAAAATTAAATGATGGAATGCTAAGATTAGAAATTGGCCATGACTAGTTCTAAAATAGAATAGGTCTTATAGAATAGTCTTGCATGTTTTTGATTTAATCTGATTAAATCATATTTTAGCTCCTTTTATTTACTATTTTTTGATATTATAAGTGTTATAATAACATCATATGAGATATGATTGATGCATGTCTAGACTAGCTGTAGAATAGTTCTACATAGTGTCTAGATTAGAATTGTATTTTGATTAGGATCAATTTAAATCTAATTTTTTAGATTATTATGAGATAATTCTAAGATCTGAAAATATGCATAATTTCGATTACATAGATGTATGCAAAATATTGCCATGATTAGATCGGATTTATATAGGAGATATACGATATAGATCTAAAACTATTTTGTAGGTATTGGCATGTTCCGTGATTAAGTTATTCCTCTTGGCCGTCCGGTCATAAGAATGAAGAAGGGTTAAAGGCCTCTCTTTCTATCGATGGGGTGTGGTAGACGTGTAGGGGTGCTGCGCGTTCGTCCATTAATCAAAACCAAAATTTACTTCTCAAAACCCTAGATCCTGAAACCCGAGGAATTTATGTGCATATGTTGTTTAGTAATTCCTACTTAATTAAAAATATGTAAGGATTATGGAATTTAAATTAGGTCTAAAATGGAATTTTAGATCTAAGAGATATTCATAAGACTGGGTTCGGGCTTGGGTAGCTCAATTAGGAAGTAAGCCGGTTGATCAATCGAATCAACAGTATGGTTTAGATGGGATCAACAAGCTTAAATTGACCGGCCTAATAGGATTAGTCTGGTCAAATCGAAGTCATGATCAAGCAAGACCTAATTAGGCTCAGAGGTTAGAGTTTGGATGTAGGCTAACCCAATTGTTACTGACTCAACTAATTTGTGTCTAAGTAAGTTGGGCACAACGGACCGACTGGTTTTTAATTGGAAGCTACGTCGATCTGAATTGCGTTCTTGTAAGAGTTAATGGCATATTCCTTCCACCAGTCTCACTTATCTGGCCATATCTGTTTGACACAGTTTTGATCTTGAGGTTGGTCAATAATCCGAGCTAACCCATGCCACTTAGGTTATCATAATTGTTATGACTATGATAAGTTTTGTTTAATGAGACCTGAATCAATTCTCCCTAAGGAAAGATTAGTCTGAGGTCTTCCCCACATTGTAAGAATGTGCGAGGCCACTTATTCCGAAGAATGATATGTCTGACTGGATACAGTGGCTTCAGTTGCACCAGAAAAGATGAACCCTTGTTATTTAGGCATGGGATTGCTATGGGCTGGAGGATTGAGTTGGGCTTACAATTTTTCCGGATTACGTGAGGAACTCAATTAGGAATTCCAGTTCTATGGGCAAATGGATGGGGTTGACTTTAACTAAGGAGTGGATCAATATTAACGGATACAGTGGGAATTCATTGAATTAAGAGGATTCAAGTTGGTGCCACCCATTGATTAGAAGATCATCAAGAGTTGTTCACTCATTTTGGCTTAACCCATCACCAAATAAACTTATTAGGTTGAGGTGATGAGTCAGTTGGTGAGGAACCGCACCACCCACTAGATATCATTAATCATGAGATTTTTTCATTCTCTACAGAGGGAGTGTAGGGATCCGAGAAATAGTGGGAAGCTTAATTTTATTTAAAAATAAATATCCCTAAAATAAAATTGGTTTCTAAGTCCAAATTAACAGTATTAACTAGAATCTTGGACTCTCTCTATATGGAAAATATCTGGGGCGTTCAAACCTATTGGCACATTATCCTGACACAACATAGACTGATTCGGACCAAATTCATAGATTTTAGGCTCAGAAACATTACCAAAATAGTTTTTGATCTGAGAAGTATAAACCCATGTTACTGGACCAGAACCCACCCCCTTTACCAGTGCAAAATTCCATCTATTGAAACAGGAGAGACGTCTTCTGGAGAAAATGGATGAGAGGAAGATAATAAAGGCCAAAATTACATGTTGCGGCTCGATGTCTGATCAGCTCCAGCGCCAACATGAGGATATCGGGGACTTGCTCGCAAAGTGTTGGCTCCACCTGCATGAGATGTTGGTTGAAGCAGAATCGCGGCAACCAAATAATCAAGTCCACGAAACGGACTTTTTAAGGCTAAGAATGAGTGATGGGCAGTCAGTTCAAGATCACTTGTTTGACAATTTGAATCCAAGGACGTGGAAAAGCTGGAAGCTCGGTTGTTGAAGTAGACTTGGACTTGCAGATCGATATTTATTCTGCAATCCTGACTGATGCATAATGGCAATTATCATTTGAATTACCAACATGCATAAAACTTCAAAATTCCTTGGCCGAATTACAATGGAATATGCTGGTCACGCTGAAGCTTTCTATGACAGGTTCTAAGAGTCAGTTCTTGGCTATGAACGGGACTTCTTTCCAAAAAAAAGTCTTATTGAAAAGAAAAAAGAAGTCTGCGAAAATAGTAGAAAAAGTGGAAGGAGCAAAAGAAGAAGAAGGCAGAGCAAGGAGATGAAAAGCCGCTGCAAAGAAAAGTTGTTTTCCATTGCAAACAGCGAAGGCCATTGGAAAGTGAAACTGCTCCTTATTACCTGGCCACCCTGCAAGGGAACAGAAGGATAAGGTCCTTGCTATAGGAGGTATGCTCGTTTTGAGTCTAACCTTTAGCGGTTCTTTGATTTCGTTGGGTGCCTTGACTTTGGTCTCTAGTGGTTAATCTGTGATCCACTGTCATGACGGGTCATTGAGGATAGGCAGGAGGTTGAGGGATTGGAAGGACATTATCCTACACATCCATAAATGGAGCAAGAGTTTGCCAGATGCGTAGCCAATAGGGAAAATTACCTCGTCGATTACCATTCTGGTTTAGAACTTTAGTTTTTAAAAAGACTGTTATTATGTGCCTGCAGCTAGCATGAAATTGATTTCTTGTTTTCATGCTTAGGCACAAGAAGCAATGTGATTAACCTTCTTTTAAGGACCATCTGTAACACTTCTTTATGGAGAAGAAATAAATTGCAATGGTTCCCTTATTAACGATCTTTATCAGCTACATTATTTGATGACCTATTATAAACTAACGAGCAACACAAACATTTTGAATTTCAAAACAATCTAGGGATAGTTCCAAATGACGATATTCTTTGGCACCTGAGATTAGTCATAATAGAGAAATTAGGCATCAACCAAATTGGAAGAAAAATGGGCTATTGGAGCCATTGACTTCGAGTCATATCCAACTTGTATGAATATGTCTCAAGCCAAAAATGACCACAAACTCTTTTTGTAGATATGGGGAAAGAGGCCATAGATCTCTTGCTTTAGTTACATTACTGATGTGTGCCAGGTGTCCATTTGATGTTGCTGGCTAGAGGGCAATTTTGTCAAATTCATTTACCTTTATCGATGATTTGTTCTAGCGTATGGGTATTGTGTATCTATGAGAACATTAAGTTTTGAAGCTTTTTGAAAAGTTCAACAAAATTTAGGACATGAAGTAGAAAAATAAACAAAAAAAACCATTAAGGTTCTTCGATCAAGATCGAGGAGGTGAAACCTTAGCCAAAATTCCTAGACTATCATCAAGAAAAATGCATAGGTCTCTCAATGGACTCCACTAGGAACACCTCAACTCAACGGAGTTTCAGAATGGGAGAAATCAGACCCTATTGGAGTAGGTTCGATCAATGATGAGCTTCACAGACCCTCCCTGATTTCCTTTGGGGATACTCATTTGTTAAACTTCAATCTATTTTACTGAATAGGGTTCCTCTAAAAAATGTTCCTACCACATCGTATGAGGATAGGGCACGGTAAGAAAAACCAAGTCTGAGTCATTTCAGAATTTGGGGTTGTCCAGCTCATGGCAAAAAGACAACAAGCTGACAAGTTGAGTTTTAGGTCCTTTAGAGCTCGATTCAATAGGATATCCTAAAGAGTCATTAGGATACTATTTCTACATTCCAGAAGACCACAATGTGATTGTGAGTCGACATGCCATATTTCTTAAAAAATAGTTTATTTAGACAGCAGCATTTGGAAAAATAAGATTAAGCTTGATGAGAAAGTCCACAAGTGGAACGAGTTAAGTACCAATTGGAACCAAATCAGGTTGAGTCAATAACAACACTACCTCCTCCACCTCGTAGATCGGAAAGAGTTTTCCATCCCCCTGAGAGATACTTAGGTATTATTTCAGAGGAAGTAAAGAAAATGTTCCTCGTAGGTAATGGTGCTCATGGTGATGTTCCCAAAACCTACAATGAGGCGATATTAGATATCGACTCCGAGAAATGGCTAGAGGCAATGCAGTCAGAAATTGACTCGATGCACTCAAGCCAAGTCTGGACCTTGATAGATCCATCAGAAGGTATAGTACCTATTGGGAGTAAATGGATCTTCAAGAGAAAGATTGGTGCAGATGTGAATGTGAAGACATTCAAGGCTAGACTAGTGGCAAAAGGTTATAGTTAATGCGAAGGCATTGACTATCAGGATACCTTTTCTCCAATGGCTATGCTAAAATCCATCCGCACATTACTTGCCGTTGCAGCCTATTTTAATTATGAAATATGACAAATGGACGTGAAAATGGCATTCTTAAATGGATATCTTGAGGAAGATATCTATATGGAACAACCGCTAGGTTTCACATCCAGTGATACTGATCATAAGGTTTGCAAGCTGCAAAGATCCATATATTGGACTTAAGCAAGCATCTTTGAGCTGGAACACTCATTTTCAATGATGTGATCAAAAAGTTGGTTTCATCAAAAATGAAGAGGAAACCATTGAGTTTTCAAAAGGGTCAGTGGGAGCGCTGTTGTCTTCCTCGTATTGTACGTGGATGACATCCTCCTTATTGAGAATGATTTTTCCATGTTGACGATAGTCAAAATGTGGTTGTCCAAGGAATTCTCCATAAAAGACCTAGGTGAAGCATCCTTTATTCTAGGAATTAAGGTCTATAGGGATAGACCGAATAGGATGCTAGGACTTTCACAGAAGATGTACATAAGAAAGTACTAAAGAGGTTTAGTATGGAAAACTCTAAGAGGGGATTGATACCCTTCAGACATGGTATTCATCTTTCCAAGAAGATGTGCCCTAGCACACCTGAGGAAATAGAACGCATGAGCAAGATCCCTTATGCTTCTGCAATAGGAGCCTCATGTATGCCATGCTATGTACACGATCTGATATAGCCCATCTGTGAGTTCACAAGCAGATATCAGGTTAATCCAGGTGAAGAATACTGGATTTTTTATGAAAATGTATTCTTAAGTACTTGAGAAGAACTAAGATATAATGTTGGTCTTTGGTAATGGAGAACTCCAAGTCCAGGGATACACAGACTCGGATTTCATGTCCGATATAGATGATCGAAAGTCGACATCTGAGAGTCTGTTTATGTGCAATGGTGGTATTGTCAGCTGGAAGAGTTTCAAGCAAACAGTGATTAGCAAATTCCACCATGGAAGCAGAATAATATCGCTGCAGCAGAGGCTTGCGAAGGAAGCATTCTGGTACAAGAAGTTTGCTGCAGAATTGGAGTAATGCCATCAGATGCCATTCCTCTATACTGCGACAAACAATGCACCATAGCCCTTGCGTAAGGAGTCGAGGGTCTTCACCAAAAATCAAGCACATCGAGCGCGAGGGATTACCACCATTTCGCGATTACCTCAAGAAGGATATGTCGAGGTCAAGAGAGTCAACTTCCAGTATTGTGGCTGACCCATTTACAAAGTCGTTGGGCTAGCAGAAGTTCGAGCCCACCTTGAAGAAGATGGGGACTTAGACTTGTAGCCAATTGGCTTTAGACAAGTGGGAGATTGTTAGATATATGTGCCCTAGAAGCTAGAATTGGCTGACACTTGTAATACACTTCGGGGCAAATTATAATTTTGACTAATATCAATAAAATGGGTTATTTTCTATCACGAGTATGTGTATTTAGTATTTAGTGTCTGTGATACATCCTTTGAGTTAATGGTAATGATAATTCATATTTTCAAGAGTTGAAAATTTAAGACATGAATAATCATTATTAACTCATAAATTGCTCCCGACCATAGGATCATGACGAGGATGGTGATTGATCTGGAAGGTTGGTATACAATCGCTTCTCTTTAGTAGATGAGTCTTGAGTCTATGGTATGGAGACATCGGAGCGAGAGTACAGATACTCGTTAGAGAACGAGGGCACTGAGCGTGACCACCTCGAGTAGTCATTAGGGAGTCTACCTTCTCGTCAATGACTGACTCGATGCTACAGTAGTGTGTCTGGTTCTTTGATCTGAGGTGCATCGCCAGTTCACCTTGAGGGTGTTATAGTTTTACTACACCATTACTCGGTCTCCTAGCCATATGGAATCTTGAGGTGTATGTTGGCTATAGCATGTTCATTGTAGGAACTGGATGGCATCAAGATGGAATCTATCTACCTCGGTGGTAAAGGAGTAGCCCTATGATAATCATGAGAATCAAGTCCAGAAGCCCATGTCCATGGCAGAGTGAAATAATAGAAAGAGTTTCTATTTAGATTTTCACATCGGACTCGAATCGAATGATTACATCATATGACAGAGACTAGGGTTTGATGAGTTTACCTTAACCCTAATCTGATCGGGGCTCAAGATAGAAGAACTTAATCACATAGGTAGCTGCACCAAGAGGTTCACATTCAGCTCTGATGGGTTGCCACCATATACTGCTAGGTGTCACTGGTGGATTTTGGGAGCAATTAGAATGATTTAGATGATCGATCATTCTAGCTGTTCGAATTAGAAGAGTTCCGATCCATCGAAAGGAGTTTCGATGATGTCGATGATGGAGATCATGACATATTCCATTACTATATAAAACTGAACCTAACTGGGTCACACAAATAAGGGTTTGAATCTGGTGATCATCAATTGAATTGATCCAGTTCAATTGATCTGAATGTGATTCAATTAGGTGCAAGAAAATTGTGTTAGCACTCGATTAAACCTAATGTTCTTCTTTTACTATCATAAATAAGTTGTCCTGTCTGAGCCAAAAGAGTTTGAGCTCAATTAGAGGCATTCATATGGTTTGACTGGAGGTTGTCCAAGTCAGAAAAGGTTATCTTATTTTGTAAGACATTACCTGCCATTTTTGGTCACCTACCATATCTTGTTCTTTGACTTTGATCAAAAGTCTACCTTTGACTGGTCAAACATTGACCATTGACACTTTGACCATATGTCATGTACCTATTGAAGAGCTGGTGGGGGCCTGTCCCCCTGCCAGAACCTAGCAAGGAGGAGGGCGCATGCCACCCTAGGTGTGCACCCAAGTTGGAGGCGCCCTGGAGTCCTTGTTGGACAAGGACTCCACCTCCCTTTTGGATTCCAATTAGAGTTCTTCTAAGAATCCAGTTTGACTGATCTTAGGCGCCCTCTAAGGAGGAATCCAGGAGACTCTATTCCCACCAATCAAATTTAAATCTGATTTCACAAAGAGTTGTGATTGGTTGGGAAGAAGAGTAGTTGGATCATGCTTAATCTATAAATAAGACCCTGCGCCCAACTCAGATTATGATTGAATCATAATTCCCCATGCCCAAGGCTTTTTCTCCTCTCCTCCTCCATGCCAAAGCTTCTTCTCCCTCTCCTTTCCACGTCCAAAATAGTTTTGGATCTTGGTTGGTGCGATCTAGATCAAAGAAAGGAGATCAAAAGCAAGAAGGCTGCACTGCTACAAAGGACGACTGCTGATCTTCAAAAGAAGTTTTGAAGATCCTCTAGATCAGATCCAAATCTGATTTTTGGAGACGTGATAGAGAAGAAGAGGATCTCTAGATACCGGTAGAGGCCATGCGCTTGTGTGGCTAGATCAGAACCTTCCGCTGCAAACAGGATCATCAACAGGGTAATAGGATTACCCAAATCAGGTAAATTAAATTTGATTTAGTTTATCCTTATTTTATTTTATTTATTAAAATAATAAGAATCAGATCTAAAACATCCTAGATCTGATATAAATCAAAGAGAAAAATTTTTGAAATATATCTCTTGATCTGATCAGATCTGAACGAACCTAGATCGAGAAATCAGAATTTTCCTTCACTGAGCATCCTGGCCTTCCCTCCACCGTTTTACGTGAATTTTCACACTTGACCTAGGTGCAGAGATTCAGTTACTAGGCTTTGGGCAATCCATATATACTCTATCATTTGCACTTTATTTTTAGGCAGGTAGCTCTTTTCTTAAATTCAAATTTTTTTGATTAGAATATATATTAATTATCAATTTTCAGTGATAATTAAATCCTCAATTGGCCTTGTAATTAATACCTACTTTGCCTTGTTAGTGTGCATGTGCAATTAAAAATGCTAATAGTCTTTTGATGACCTAGGTAGGCTGCTAAAAGTTTGACCAACTAATCTATTTCTTTAACTTGTTACATTCATTAGCATATATTTCTGTCTTTTATCACTTGTCCAGTCTATCTTGCTCAAGATTTTCTTCTTGGCACAAGGTTAATTTTTTTTTTTTACCCCCTAACTTATTCTACATTGTCTTAAAGGAGAAAGAAAAATAAAGGGTGCAATAAAGGATAGGAAGGAATACACCTGATTTGGTTCAGTCTGGTTCTTTGAAGCTTTGAAATTTTGCTTGAGCTCTCATTGATTTTTTTCTGCAAAATTGAAAATACACACCAAAGCAGTAAAAGAGCAACAACAAATTACTAAAAAATAAAAAAAAATGATCAAAACTAAAAAGAAAAGAAACAACCTATCTAGTAGTTCTGATTTATAGTCTTCAGCTTGACTTTCTTTGAGTTCTGAGTTGAATCAATCCAGTGCCACTTCAATTGGAATACTTTCATGTTTGATCAAGCCCTCTTTCAATTGGACATTGCTAGCTTTTCATAGTCTCAAACCTATTTTCTATAGAATTCTCATATACTGAATTATCAATAATATCAATTAGAAAATAAGTTTGATTATCATCAGGATGTTTAGTATCTTTGAAAATATTAAAAGTAACTTGTTCATCTTGGATTCTAAGAATTAATTTTTCTTGTTGAACATCTATTAAAGCTCCTCCAGTAGCTAAAAAGGGTCTCTTCCTAAAATAAGGGGTACATCATAATCTTCTTCCATATCAAGAACAATAAAATCAACAGAAAAAATAAACTTGTTTACCTTTACCAAGACATCCTCCACTATACCTCTTGGATATTTAATGGATCTATCGGCTAATTGAAGAGTAATAGTGGTAGGCTTTCGGTTCTCCTAGACCCAGCTTTCCTGAAAATAGAAAAAGGCATGAGATTAATACTTGCTCCTAAATCACATAAAACTTTATCAAAACTACAATCACCAATAATGCAAGGGATAGTAAAACTCTCTGGATCTTTTAGCTTCTATGGTAATTTATTTTGAAGTATTGCTGAGCATTCTTCATTCAAATTTATTCTTTCATGCTCCTTCAGCTTTTTCTTATTTGTTAGAATTTCTTTGAGAAACTTGGCATACCTGGGCATTTGAGTGATAGCATCTACAAAAGGAATATTAATATGTAAATTCTTTAAAATTTTAAAAAAGTTAGAAAATTTCTTATCTGGATGCTGTATTTGTCTCTCTAGGAATGGTAGTGGCGGCACGTAGGGGTTCACATTTGGATCGGTAAACTGTATACCTGGAGACCATCTATCTGCTAGTTGTTTTGGTGACTGACAAATTTTAGTTGATGGTTTCTTATTTGTAGTTGGCTCTTCAGTCTCTTTCTTCTGATGTGGCTCCTCCAGCTTTGTACCACTTCTTAGGGTGATAGCATTGACTTGCTCCCTTGGATTGGTCTCCGTGTTGCTGGGCAAGGATCCCTGAGGTCTCTCGGAGATTATCTTAGCCATTTGACCTATTTGCATCTCCAAGTTTCGAATTGCTGCTGCTTGGTCCTGCCTAAGTTTGGCTTCCAAATTTTTTATAGTTGCTTCTTGGTTTTGCATGAATTTGACCATCAGCTCCTCCATGTTGGACTTCTTTTCAGGTACTTGGAACCCCAGGGGTGGCTGTTGTGCTGCATTTTGATTGCTCCATTGAGAAATTTGGGTGTTTCCTCCACCCTTGATTGTATGTGTTGGAGTAGGAATTATTTTATTGCGGCCTAAAAAAATTACCAACATAATTAGCTGTATCAGTTGCTTTAGCAAAAGGATTACCTGTCTGGCAATTGCTTGTATCATGTCCTCCTCCACATAGGTCACAGGTGATGCTCTGAACATGCATAGCTATTTCCTTCAAGTTGTTGACTTCGACTCTAAGGGCTGCAATTTTAGCTAGTAAGGTTGGCACATAATCTACTCCCTGCACAATTGCTGGTCTTTTCGGTATCATGCGTTCTATTTGCCATGATAGCTATTTGATGCCATCTCATCAATTAGATCAAAGGCTTCTTCCTCCATTTTTGAGTTAATGGTTCCTCCTGCTGCTGCATCAATCATAGAATGATTAGTAGAAGATAAACCATTATAGAAAGTTTATACCTAAAGCCATACGAGTAGTTGATGATGTGGACATCTCCTCAGTAGTTTCTTAAAATGCTCCTAAGCCTCATATAGTATCTCCATGGGCACTGAGCGTGACCACCTCAAGCAGTCATGAGGAAGTCTACCTTCTCATCAATGACTGGCTTGAAGCTGCAGTGGTGTGTTTGGTTCTTTGATCTGAGATGCATCGATAATTTATCTTGAGGGTGTTATAGTTTGACTAAACCATAACTTGATCTCCTAGCCATTCGGAACTTTGAGGTGTATGTTGGCTATAGTATGTTCATTATAGGAACTGGATTGCACCAATAGGGGATCTATCTACCTTAGTAGATGAGGAGCAGTCCTATGATAATCATAAGAATCAAGTCCATAAGCCCATGGCCATGGCAGAGTGAAATAATAGAAAGAGTTTCTATTAGAGTTTTTATATCAGACTTGAATCGAATGATTAATTCATATGATGAAAATTAGGAATTGACGAGATCACCTTAAACCTAATCCGATCGGAGCTCAAGATAGAGGAACTTAATCACATAGGTAACTGCATCGAGAGATTCATTTTTAATTATGATGGGTTGCCACCATATGCTGTTAGGTGTCACTAGTGGATTTTGGGAGCAATTAGAACGATTTGGATGATCGATCATACTAGTTGTCTAAATTAGAAAAGTTCTGATCCATCAGAAGGTGTTTTGATGATGGCAATGAAAGAGATCATGACATATCCCATTACCATATGGAACTAAATCTAACTGGATCATATAAATAAGGATTTGGATTTGGATATCATTAATTGGACTAACCCAGTTCAATTGATTTGAATAAGATTTAATTAGGTTCAAGAAAATCATGCTAGCACATGATTGAGCCTGATATTCTCCTTCAATAATCATTAAAAGTTATCTTGACTGAGCCAAATATGTTTGGACTCACTCAAGAATCTTTACTTGATCTGACTGGAGCTTGTCTAGGTCAAAAAAGGATTGTCTTAATTTATGAGATAAATTTGAGACAACACCTACCATTTTCCATCACCTACTAAATCTTGTTCTTTGACTTTGGTCAAACATTGACTTTTGACACTTAGATAACTGCCCATGTGTCATGCATCCATAAGAGAGTAGATGGGGCTTTGTCACCTTGCTAAAAGATGGAAAGGGATCATGCTCTCTACTTGGGTGGCGCCAAAGACTCTTCTTTGACCTGTCTTGGCGCCACCTAAGGAAGTTTGTGAGGGACTCTAATTTGACTGGATTAGATGATGTCATTCCATCAATCAGATTTAGATCTAATTGTACAAAGAGCTGTGATTAACTGGGATGATGTGGCACTACATGGAATAGATGGATGTGAAGACGGCCTTCCTTCATGGAACTTTGGAAGAAAGAATCTACATGAAGCAGCCAGATGGTTTCACGAAAATAGGGCTAGAAGAAAAGGTGTGTTTACTTAGAAAGTCTTTGTATGGCTTGAAACAATCCCCTCATTAGTGCTATCGAAGGTTTGATAGCTTTATCTTGAGCCTGGGTTTCAGTAGATGTGAACATGATTATTGTATCTACGCTAAGAATGTAGATGAGGAGGATGTCATGTACCTGTTATTATACATGAAATGAGTTTCTTATGCAAATATTGTAGGCAGTATGATGTACACTATAGTATGCTATAGACCAGATATAGCATATGCTGTGAGCACGATTAGTAGATACATGGCTAACCCTAGGAAGGAACACTAGAAAGCATTGAAATGGATATTGAGATATCTGCATGGAACAAGGGATTTTGGTTTGGTGTTTGGTCGGCAGCCAAGAAAATTTTGAGAACAATCTGTGAAGATGTGTGAAGGTTCAAATCCTTTGGAAGGTTTGTTGATGCAAATTATGCTGGTGTTCTTGATATAAGGAGGTCTACTACTGGATACCTCTTCTATGTATATGGTGGATCAGTGTCTTGGAGATCAACCCTTCAGCCAATCATGGTCTTGTCACAACAGAGGTCGAGTACATTGGGATAACGGAGGCTGCAAAGAAAGCCCTTTAGCTTAGGATGCTGATTGATGAGTTGGGGGTGGAGTAGAGCAAGGTTACACTATTCAGTGATCAGAGTGCTCTGTTGTTGGCACAGAACCCAGTCTACCATGCACGCACAAAGCATATAGACATGAGGTACCATAGGATCAGAGAGCTGGTGGAGGAAGGTGAAGTAAAACTGATGAAGGTCCAGACTAAGGAGAATCAGTCTGATGCACTCATGAAGGTACTCTCCAAAGACAGCTTTCAGAGATGTGTAGAATGGATGGGTCTGTTGAGAAGAGATGAGTTCACAAGGACTTGGAAGCACCAAGATGGAGAATGTGAGCTCAAAAGTGGCACTCCCAAGTCTTGAAAATATGAGAAGATAGGTCATGAAAAGACGAAAGCGAGCCAAAAGAAGAATCAATCTTAATAGTAAAGTTCAGAAACTAGGTCGGCTCACTCTGAGACTGAGCTAGCTCAGTTGGAAACTAGGTCGGCTCATTTCAGGACTAGATCGACTAGATTTCAGAGGAAAATCTAGATAGAGAGTAGCATTTTTGGATTATTGGCACGTTACACAACTAGGTTGGCTCAATCTGGGACTGAGCCGATCGAGTCATAGGTTAGCTGGCTTAGTTTGAAACAGGGTCGGCTCAGCTTTCACGGATGATTATTTTGTGTACATGGGTTGTTTAGATTTGGAAAGTTTTTCAATGAGCTTGGACTTGACCTTTTGTAAAGTAAATATACTGAAAATAGGTCAAGATCGTAAGAGTGCTGAAATATATTGAATAAAAGCTTTTTTCTTCTGAAAATCTCTTCTTCTCTATTTCTTGATTTATTTGATTGTGCTTCCACATTAATCTCTGAGAAGTATTTTCTTATTGCTTGGCTAATCACCGACGGCCATGCTAATCCATGTGGGAAGAGTGCATATTCCCAACACTACCTGTTGTCAGTTCTCTGTCATAATGAATGAAACATGCATCAATCTAAGATTGGTCGGGGGAGATCTGCAATTATAACTGTCTCAGGCTCTTCGGGATATTTAAGCTCATCTTCTTCCTTCAGAGCCTCATTTCGATTGAGGTCTTCTTCCTCTTCCTTTGATTTTCATCTTCCTCCAACTCAAGAGTTCCAGCTTCTTCCATTATTTTCTTTGGTCCCAGGCATCCTCTCATTTGATTTTCATCATGCTCGCCATCTTTCCACTCTTTTCAATCAATTTATGTTAGTTCCAGAATCCTTCTTTTGATTATTTCTACATCTTTTGCATCTTCATCTATTCAGTTTCATCGAAGAAGTCTTGCATCTTATTTTTGTTGATTTTTAGGAGTTTTTCAAATCTTTATTTAATCCATATTGTTAGATATGTGTGCCCTAGAAGTCAGAATTAGCTGACACATGTAATACACTTCTAAGGGTAAAATTATAATTTTGATTATAAATAATAAAATAGGTTATTTTCTATCATAAATATATATTTAGTGTCTATGATACATCCCTTGAGTTAACGGTAATGATAATTCATATTTTTAAGAGTTAAAAATTTAAGACATGAATTTTTATTTATTAACTCATAAAATGCTCCTGACCATAGGATCATCATGAGGATGGTGATTGATCCAGAAGATTAGTGTATAATTGCTTCTTTATAGTAGATGAGTCTTGAATCTATGGTATAGAGACACCAGAGTGAGAGTACAGATACTCGTTAGAGAACGAGGGCATTGAGCGTGACCACCTCGAGTAGTCATAAGGAAGTCTACCTTCTCATCGATGATTGACTCAAAGCTTCAGTGGTGTGTCTGGTTCTTTGACCTGAGGTGTATCGATAGTTCACCTTGAGGGTGTTATAGTTTGACTACACCATGACTCGATCTCCTAGTCATTCAAAATCTCGAGGTGTATGTTGGCTATAGCATGTTCATTGTAGGAATTGGATTGCACCAAGAGAGAATTTATCTACCTTGGTAGAAGAGGAGCAACCCTATGATGATCTTGAGAATCAAGTTCATAAGCCCATGGCCATGGCAGAGAGTGAAATAATAGAAAGATTTTCTATTAAGATTTTCACATCAGACTTGAATCGAATGATTAAATCATATGATAGAAATTAGGGTTTGACGAGTTCACCTTAACCCTAATCTGATCAGGGCTTAAGATAGAAGAACAAAATGATAGAGGTAACTGCATCGTGAGGTTCATTTTCAATTTTGATGGATTGCTGCCATATACTGCTAGGTATCACCGGTAGATTTTGGGAGCAATTAGAATGATTTAGATGATCAATCATTCTAGTTGTTTGAATCAGAAGAGTTTCGATCCATCGAAAAAAGTTTCAATGATGTCAATGATGGAGATCATGATATATCCCATTACCATATAGAACTGAACCTAATTAGATCATACAAATAAGAGTTTGGATCTAGATATCATCAATTGGACTAACCCAGTTCAATTGATTTGAATTAGATTCAATTAGGTTCAAGAAAATCGTGCTAGCACACGATTGAACCTAACGTTCTCCTTTTACTATCATTAAAAGTTGTGTCGACAAAAATAAATGAGTTTGTGCTCACTCAAATATCTTTACTTGGTCTAACTAGAGCTTGTCCAGGTCAAAAAAAGATTGTTTTAATTTATGAGATAAATTTGAGACAACACCTGCCATTTTCCATCACCTGCTAATTTTTGTCCTTTGACTTTGGTCAAACATTGATCTTTGACCCTCAAACATCTACCCATATGTCATGCACTTATTGGAGAGTAGATAGGGGCTTGTCCCCTTATTATAATTTGGAAAGGAGGGGGTGCATGCCTAGGATGGCGTGCGTCCATCGATCGGGATGCCTAGAGTCCCATACAGAAGGGACTCCAGGTTGCTTCTTGGATTCTACTTAGGTGACCCTTACATATAGACTTTGATAAGTCTTAGGCACCATCTAAGGATGACTTTATAGGGCTCTCATCTGATTGGATCAGGTGATGTCATCCCATCAATCAGATTTAGATCTGATTGCATGAAGCAATGTGATTGGTTGGGATGATGTGGCACTGCATGGCATAGTAGGGTCTATAAATAAACACTATCTGCGCCCAACTTTCATAGAGTTTCTCTTAGCCCATGCCCCAAGGCTGCCCCTCTCCCTCCTCCATGATATCTTTTGATCCTCTCTCTCCTCTCTATGCCCAAGGAAAGTTGAGCTCCAGTTTGGTGCGATCCAAGCAAGAAAAGGCTGATGAGAAAGGAAGAAGGCAGCATTGCTGCAGAGACGACTACTGATTTTCAGAAGGAGTTTTGATAATCCTCCAAATCAGATCCAGATCTAATTTTTAGAGAAGTGATAAAGAAGAAGAAGATCTTTAGATCCAATCCTAGTGAATATCAGTAGAGGCTAGGCACTTGCGTGGCTAGATCCAGAACCTCAAGCAATCAGCAGGATCATCAAAGGGTAATCGGATTACCCACATCAAGGTATAAATTAAATTATATTTAATTTATTTTTATTTTTATTTATTAGATTTATAAAATTAGATCTAAAATATCTCAAATCTAATATATATGCTTGAGAAAAATTTTTGAAATAACTGTCTTGATCCGATCAGATCTGAATGAACCTAATTTAGGAAATCAAGATTTTCCCTTCAATTGGTATCAGAGCTAGGTTCAATAAAAATAGTTTAGATCTATTTTTAATTTATTTTGATCTAATAAATAAGAGATTTTAGATATCACATGTGATGTGATTAGATCTAAAATTAGAAAAATTAAAATTAAATAATATAGATCTAAGTTCTTCAATATGCATGACTAGTTGTAAAATAGAATAGTTCTATACATAGTCCTGCATAATCATGATTTATTTTGATTAAATTATGATTTTAGATCTATTTATTTTCTATTTTTTTATGATTATAAATATTATAATATGATCTAAAAAGTAAAAAAAAAATTATTTAATTTTAGATCATATAAGATATGATAATTGCAAAACTCTAGATCAAAAACTTACTTTCTGCAAAACCCTAGATCCTAAAATCCTAGAATTTTATTTATATATTTTATTTATGAACTCTTAACTTAATTAAGAATTAAGATTATAAAATATTAATTAGATCTAAAATTAAGAATTTTGAATCTAAGATATATTCATAATATTGGGTTCGAGCTTGGGTAGCTCAATTAGATCTTAGCGGTTGATCAAACCGAATCAAAAGTTGGTTAGATGGGATCAACAGTGCTTAAATTGACCAGTCTAATAGGATTAAGTCTAAGTCAAGATCGAGTCACGTGAGTGACCGATCAACCTAAGACCTAATTAGGCTCAGTGGTTAGAGTCTAAATTGTAAGCTAACCCGATTGGTTCTGGCTCAACAATTTGGTGTCTAAGATATGTCTGGCAGATACGACCGACTAATTTTTAATTGAGAGCTACTCGATTCGAATGCATTCTTATCGAGTTAATGGCATATCCCTTACACCGGTCTCACTTAACTAGCCATGTTTGTTGGCTCAATTCTAATCTAAGGTGGTCAATAATCCGAGCTAACCAATGCCACTAGGTTAGTCATAATGGTTATGACTATGTCAAGTTTAGTTTAATGAGATCTAAATCAAATCTTCCTAAGAAAAGATTAAGTCTAAGATCTTCCACCATTATAGATGTGTGGGCCCTTCTCGGGGTTGATTGTTCTCGGCTGGTTACAGTGGTTTAGTTACATCGAGAAGATGCAACCATGTCTATTAGGCATTAGATATTATGGGTTGGAGGATGGATTAGGCTAAATATTTTGGAAATGGTGAGAGGCTCAATTAGAAATTCAATCTGTGTAAATGGTGGGTCTGACTTAACTAAGGAATGGATCAATATTTTGGGCATGGTGAGATTCATGAATTAGAGATCAAGTTTGGGTGCACCATAATTGGAGAATCATTAAACCAGAGTTGTTCACTCATTGGCTAACCCATCACCAATAACTGTTAGGTGAGGTGATGAGTCAATTGGTGGGACCCCACCACCCACTAGAAATTATTAATCATGGAGATTTTCGCATCTCTACAGAGGGAGTGTAGGGATCCAAGAAAATAGTGGAAGCTAATTTATTTAAAAATAAAATTTCTAAATAAATTGGTTAAGTCTTAATTACAATATCTAACTAGAAACTTTGACTCTCTACAGAAAAATATCTGCATCCAATCCATTAGCACGAATCCTGGACACCCATAGACTGACCGAACTAAATTACAAGGACTGGCTCTAGAACATTAAAATCATTTTAGATTCTGAGAAGTTAACTCATGTATTGAACTAGGACCCTCCTACCTTACCAGCTTGTCCATCCGCTAAACAGAGAGCATCTCTGGATAAGTGGACGGACGAAGATAACTAGGTTAGATATTACACGTTGGGCTCGATGTTTGATGAACTTCAGCATGAACATAAAGATATCAGGACTGCTCACCAAATGTTGGCTCACCTACAGGAGATATTTGGTGAGCAGAGTTGCGCAGCCAAGTATCAAGTCACTAAACAACTTTTCAAGGCTAAGATGCATGATGGGCGGTCAGTCCAAGATCATTGTCTGATGATGATCAAGAATTTGGAAGAGCTTGAGAAGCTCAGAGTGAAGTTAGACTTGGATCTGCCGAATGACATAATTCTGCAATCCTTGACTGATGCATATGGGTAGTTCATCATGAACTACCATATGCATAAACTTCAAAATTTCCTAGCCGAACTTATGAATATGTTGGTTACTGCTGAGCTTTCTATGAAAGGTTTTAAAGGCTCAGTGCTTGCTATGGAACGGACATCTTCCAAGAGAAAGTCTTTTGAAAAGAAGAAGAAGTCTGCAAAAAAATAGAAGGTGGAAGGAGGAAAGAAGAAAAAGGTAGAGCTGAAGAAGAAGGCTGCTAACAAAGGAAAGTATTTTCATTGCAACAATGACGGCTACTGAAAGCGGAACTGCCCAACTTACCTGGCCATCCTAAAGAAGAAGGAGGCAGGTTCTTCTGAAGGTATGCTCATTATTGAGTCTAACCTTATGAATTCTTCTGCATCCAGTTGGGTGCTTGACTCTGGTTCTAGTGCTCACTTGTGCACTTCTATGCAGGGTCTTAAGGATAACAGAAGGCTGAGGGATGGTGAGATGATCCTGCACATCAAAAATGGAGCAAGAGCTACTACCATGACCGTGGGAACATACCCTCTTCGACTACCATCTGGTTTAGACTTAGTGTTAAAAGACTGTTATTATGTTCCTGCGGCAAGCAGGAATTTGATTTCTATTTTTTGTCTTGCATTAGAAGGCTATGTAATTAGTTTTCTTAAGGACTACTATAATATTCTTTATGAAAGAAATAAAATTGCAAGTGGTTTCTTTATTAACGGTCTTTATCAGTTACATGTTGATGTATCTATTTTTAATATCGAGCAAAATATGAATACCATAAAATGACCTAGGGATAGTCCAAACAATAGGTATCTATGGCACCTAAGACTAGGTCATATAGCAGAAGATAGGGTTAACAAATTAGAGAAAACTGGGCTATTGAGTCCATTGACTTTCGAGTCATATCCAATTTGTGAATCTTTTCTTCATAGCAAAATGACTAAGCTCCCTTTTGTAAGACATGGGGAAAGGGCCATGGATCTTCTTGCCTTAGTACATACTAATGTGTGTGGCCCATTTGATGTGCCAGCTAGAGGCAACTTTGTCTACTTCATAACCTTTAACGATGATTTATCTAGGTATGGGTATGTGTATCTTATGAGACATAAGTCTGAAGCTTTTGAAAAGTTCAAGGAATTCAGACATAAAGTAGAAAAGCAAACTGAAAAACCTATTAAGGTTCTTCGATCAGATCAAGGAGGTGAATACCTTAGTTGGGAATTCTTAGACTATCTTAAGAAAAATGGAATAGTCTCTCAATGAACTCTATCTGGAACACCTCAACTCAACGAGATTTCAAAATGGAGGAATCAGATCCTATTAGATATGGTCCGATCCATTATGAGTTTCACAGGCCTCTCTAATTTTCTTTGGGGATACTATTTGTTAACTGCAACATAGTTACTGAATAGGGTTCCTTCTAAAACTATTCCTACCACACCATATGAGATATGGCATGGTAAGAAACAAAGTCCGAGTCATCTCAAAATTTGAGGTTGTTCGGCTCATGTCAAAAGACAACAAGTGGACAAGTTAGACTTTAGATCCTTTAAAGCTCAATTTATAAGATATCCTAAAGAGTCATTAGGATATTATTTCTATATTTTAGAAGATCATAATGTAATTGTGAGTCGACATGCCATCTTTCTTGAAAAATAGTTTATTCAAGATAGCGGCATTGGAAAGCAGATTAAGCTCGAGGAGAAAGTCTTAAAAGAGCAACAAGCTAAGGACTAAATGGAACCAAATCAGGTTAAGCCAATCCATTCACTACCTCCTCCACCTCATAGATCGGAAAGGATTTTTCATCCCCCTGAGAGGTACTTAGGTACTATTTTAGAGAAAGTAGAGAAAATGTTCCTCGTAGGTAATGGGATTCATAGTGATGATCCTAAAACCTATAACGAGGTGATATCAGATATCGACTCCAAGAAATGGTTAGAGGCAATGAAGTCAAAAATTGACTCGATGCACTCAAACCAAGTCTGGACCTTGGTAGATCCACCAGAAGGTATAGTACCTATTGGATGTAAATGGATCTACAAGAGAAAGATTGGTGCAGATAGGAATGTGGACACATTCAAAGCCAGATTAGTGGCAAAATGTTATAGTCAGCGTGAATGCATTGACTATCAGGATACCTTTTCGCCAGTAGCTATGCTAAAATCTATTCACACATTGCTTGCTGTTGTAGCCTATTTCAATTATGAAATATGGCAAATGGATATGAAAATGACATTCTTAAATGGATATCTTGAGAAAGATATCTATATGAAATAGCCACTAGGATTCACATCCAGTGATGATGATCACAAGGTATGCAAGCTGCAAAGGTCTATATATAGACTTAAGCAAGCATCTCGAAGCTGGAACACTTGCTTTAATGATGTGATCAAATTATTTGATTTCATCAAGAATGAAGAGGAGCCATGTGTCTTTAAAAAGATCAGTGGGAGCACTGTTGTCTTCCTTGTATTGTACGTGAATGAAATCCTCCTTATTGGGAATGATATTTCCATGTTGACCACAGTAAAAATGTGGTTATCTAAAGAATTCTCCATGAAAGACCTAGGAGAAACATCCTTTATTCTAGAAATTAAGGTCTATAGAGATAGACCAAATAGGATGCTAGGACTTTCATAAAAGATGTACATAGAGGAAGTGCTAAAGAGGTTTAGCATGGAAAACTCTAAGAGGGGTTTGGTACCCTTCATATATGACATTCATCATTCCAAGAAGATGTGCCCTAGCACACCTGAGGAATAGAATGCATGAGCAAGATCCCTTATGCTTCAACAATAGGGAGCCTCATGTATGCCATGTTATGTACACGACCTGATATAGCCCATGCTGTAAGTGTCACGAGCAGATATCAGTCGAATCTAGGTGAAGAACACTGAACTTCTGTGAAATGTAACCTTAAGTACTTGAGAAGAACTAAGGATATGTTATTGATCTTTCGTAATGGAGAACTCCAAGTTCAGGGGTATACAGACTCAGATTTTATGTCCAATGTAGATGATCGAAAGTCGATATTTGGGGGTCTATTTGTGTGCAATGGTGGAGCTGTCAGTTGAAAAAGTTCCAACCAGATAGTGATAGCAGATTCCACCATGGAAGCAGAATACATCGCTGTGTCAGAAGCTGCAAAGGAGGCATTCTGGTATAAGAAGTTTGCCGCAGAGATTGGAGTAATGCCATCGGATGCCATTCCTCTATACTGCGATAATAATGGTGCCATAGCCCTTGCTAAGGAGCCGAGGTCTCACCAGAAATCCAAGCATATCGAGCGGCGATACAACCTCATCCGTGATTATCTCAAGAAGGGTTACATCGAGGTCAAGAGAGTCGACTCTGCAGACAATGCGGTAGACCTGCTTACAAAGCCGTTAGGCTAGCAGAAGATCGAAACCCACCTCGAAAAGATGGGACTTAGATTTGTAGCCAATTGGCTTTAGGTCAAGTGGGAGTTTGTTAGATATGTGTGCCCTAGAAGCCAGAATTGGCTGACACTTGTAATACACTTCTAAGGATAAAATTATAATTTTGACTATAAATAATAAAATAGATTATTTTCTATCATAAATGTATATTTAATGTCTGTGGTACATCCCTTGAGTTAATGATAATGATAATTCATATTTTCAAGAGTTGAAAATTTATGACATGAATTTTCATTTATTAACTCATATAATGCTCCTGACCGTAGGATCATCATGAGGATGGTGATTGATCCAAAAAATTGGTATATAATTGCTTTTTTATAGTTGATGAGTCTTGATTCTACGCTGTAGCGATACCGAAGCAAGAATACAGGCACTCATTAGAGAATGACGGTACTGAGCGTGACCACCTTAAGTAGTCATAAGGAAGTCTACCATTTCATCGATGACTGACTCGAAGCTATAGTGGTGTGTCTGATTCTTTGACCTGAGGTGCATCGGTAGGTCATCTTGAGGATGTTATAGTTTGACTACAGCATGACTCGGTCTCCTAGCCATTCGAAATCCCGAGGTGTATGTTGGCTATAGCATGTTCATTATAGGAATTGGATTGCACCAAGAGGGAATCTATCTACCTCGGTAGAAGAGGAGCAGCCCTGTGATGATCATGAAAATCAAGTCCATAAGCCCATGACTATGGCAGAGAGTGAAATAATAGAAAGATTATCTATTAAGGTTTTCAAATTAGACTTGAATCGAATGATTAAATCATACGATAGAAATTAGGGTTTGACGAGTTCACCTTAACCCTAATCTGATCGGAGCTCAAGATAGAAGAACTTAATCACACAAGTAACTGCATCGAGAGGTTTATTTTCAATTTTGATGGATTGCCACCATATACCGCTAGGTGTCACTGATGGATTTTGGGAGTAATTAGAATGATTTAAATGATCAATCATTCTAGTTGTCTAAATCAGAAGAGTTCTGATCCATCGAAAGAAGTTTCGATGAAGTCAATGATGGAGATCATGACATATCCCATTACCATACATAATTGAACCTAACTGGATCACACAAATAAGGATTTAGATCTGGATATCATCAATTGGACTAACCCAGTTCAATCGATTTGAATTAGATTCAATTAGGTTCAAGAAAATCGTGCTAGCATACGATTGAACCTAACATTCTCCTTTTACTATCATTAAAAGTTATCTCGACTGAGTCAAATAAGTTTGTGCTCACTTAGGTATCTTTACTTGGTCTGACTGAAGCTTGTCTAGGTCAGAAAAGGGTTGTCTTAATTTATGAGATAAATTTGAAACAACATCCACTATTTTTCGTCACCTACTAATTCTTATCCTTTGACTTTGGTCAAACATTGACCATTGACCCTCGAATGTCTGCCCATGTGTCATGCACTTATTGGAGAGTTGATAGGGGCTTGTCTTCTTATTAGAATTTGGAAAGGAGGGGGCGCACACTTAGGATGGCATGCGCCCATGGATGGGGACGTCTGGAGTCCCATACGGATGGAACTCCAGGTTGCTTCTTGGATTCTACTTAGGTGACCCTTACCTATAGACTTTGACCAGTATTAGGCACCATCTAAAGATTAATTTATGGGGCTCTCATCTGATTGGATCAGGTGATGTCATCTCATCAATTAGATTTAGATTTGATTGCAAGAAGCAACGTGATTGACCGGGATGATGTGGCACTGCATGGCACAGCAGGGTCTATAAATAAATCCTGTCTGCACCCAACTTTCATAAAGTTTCTCTTAGCCCATGCCCCAAGGCTGCCCCTCTCCCCTCTCCCCTCTCCATGCCATCTTCTAATCCTCTCTCTCCTCTCCATGCCTAAGAAAAGTTGGACTCCAGTTTGGTGCGATCCAGGCAAGAAAAGACTGACGAGAAAGGAAGAAGGTAGCACTACTGCAGAGACGACTGCTGATCTTCTGAAGAAGTTTTGAAGATCCTCCAAATTAGATCCAGATCTGAATTTTGGAGAAGTGATAAAAAAGGAGAAGATCTTTAGATCTAGTTCGAGTGGATACCGTTAGAGTCTAGGTAGTTGCATGACTAGATCCAGAACCTCAGATAATTAGCAGGATCATCAAAGGGTAATCAGATTACCCACATCAACGTATAAATTAAGTTAGATTTAATTTATTTCTATTTTTATTTATTAGATCTATAAAATTAGATCTGAAATATCTCAGATCTAATATGGATACTTGAGAGAAATTTTTGAAATATCTCTCTTGATTCGATCAGATTTGAATGAACCTGATCTGGGAAATCAGGATTTCCCCTTCACATATGTCCATCGAAGAATCCTGGTTAACCTGCTCCAGGAGTTTGGCCCATCTAGCACTAATGGATCCATTTCTTAAGGACACCAAACCTATAGAAGCATCCAGACCTTCTGTCATTCCTGACACCATCCCTTGTAAACTTTGGCATGAAGATCTTTCTTTAGTTAGAATCTAGTTCAGGATCCCTTCCGAATATGAGCTCGAACTTCTGATCTTAGTGACCGAGCTTGCTCCCCTTCTCCAGACCGCATTTGCTTATATATTGAGGCCTTTCATGCTAGACTTCGGCTTCCAATCCCTCCTTTTATAGTAGCCTTGTTTAGGTTCTTAAATATCTCCTTTGCTTTCATAGTTCTGAACTTATTTAGGTTCGTCATAGGATTTGTTTCCTAATGCATCATGATCGATGTTCGACCTACCATTTCTTTGTTTCATAACTTTTTTACTCTCAAATATCATCCTACTACCAAAGATTAGTGGTACGTCTCTCTCCAATTTGGCAAGAAGGGATTGCTTAAGGGCACTCCTTCCTCCATTCACAACTGGAAGGAGAAATTCTTCTTTATCTCGTGCTCTTCCTTAGAGTTAAGACTTTCTTCTTAGGGGTATATGAGAGATTCGATCCATCAAGCTCCTGCATTAGAGAGAAGATCAGGACTCAGTTAATAAACTAAAGAACTACCAAGCTCATCTAATTTTTGGACTCCTAGACAATCAAACTTTATTTAACCTCGATCTTAGTCCTCTTAATTCAGTAGGTAGTGCTCCGTAACTAGTCAATCATGCATTATTTTTACTTCTGACTTTAACTATTTTTGTCATAGAGATGACTCTGAATGAACGAAAATGCTTGGCTAAGGAAATCTAGTTCCATAAAAGGAAGGGCAGTTCTATCAGAGAACCATCGAAGAAGGCTCGATTTGAAGAGACAAGCCTGATCGTGCCGATCTAGGCTGCACCTACCCCAGAAACCATCACGACAGCACCAAGTCCGATCTTGCCCAACGATGATGATGCCCTTGTACCTTTTGAGTAAGGGAAGTTATGGAGAAGAGGAAGAAGAAGGAGAGGAATGTTGTCGCTAAGAAGGTCAAGACGAAGGTCGAACATTCTGGTGGCGAGAGCTCTAGTTAGGGGCAGAATTCTTTGGATGATCGGAAGGTCATCCACTTTTTGATGGAGGGTAGCATTCTCATGCACATCATTGACAAGATGGTTTGGATGGAGAATACGAAGAGGTTCGATGAGTTCTTTGCTGCTTATCTCAAGGTAATTGATTTTTCTTGATCTTGATTAAATGTGGAATATACCTTTAAAGTTCTGACTTGGTCTACGTTCTATAGTTGGGGTACTATTTTTTTGCTCATTTGAAGGCAATGGATCTGCACCAAGCTGAGGCTTTCAAAGCCCTCTAGGAAGCCCAATCAGAGATCAAGAAGTTTCAGGCTGAGGTTGACTGCTTGAAGGTGGCGTCGAAGGTTTAGACTGCAGAAGTCGAGCATCTTCAGAAGGCGTTATGAAGGGAAGAAGAGGCTTCTATAGGATTGAAGGTGGCCTTAACTCTTTTAGAGGACAAGAGAAAGAAGGTCAAAGAGGAGGTCGGCGTCGAGAAGGAGTGGGCTGTCGAGGCTTTCAAGTCCTCCAAGGCCATGGAGGACATCAAGAATGCCTTCGCCAGGGAGGCCTTTCTGGAGGGGTTTAGGATTTGCATGAGTGTTACGAAAAACTTTCCATATGTGGATCTTGATCTTCTGATGGATGAGCTTGGCGATGAAGTGGGTCCTTCCAATGTTGATGCTGCCTCCCCCGCCGTCGATCCTACCCCCAAAGTTTCTGAACCTATGGCCGTAGTCCCTAAGTCTGCTCCCAAGGTCGTAGAGAATGCGCTGACCTCACCTGCTACCATGCCTCCCAAGATCGAAAACTTTTGATAATTGTACTTTTTTTTTCTTTCTAATGTACACAAACCATTTTGAGGAATGAAAATATATTTCTTCTCTTTATACTTATGCTGTGGTGTGTGTCATTCAGAATCCTTCTAGTGATCAAAGTCATGACCCATCGTCTCCAGCCGAGGCTGAGCCACTATCTCAGGATGTTCCTCTAAAGTCCAAAGTTAAAAACTTGAAAAAAGAAGTTCATCATTTGAAGAAGAAGTTGAAAAAGATGGAAGGTGAGCATCAAAAGTCAAGAAAAGATCGTTTAGATATGATGGTCGAGATCACTCGCCTATGCAAGTGTCACAAGATGGACACCATGAGCTTCATTAACTAGAAGTGGGATCTAACTGAAGAGTTGGAACATGTGAACAAGCTCGGTAGTGAGAAGGCTTGGAACATGACTGCCAAAATTGGTTCTCTTGATGCCAATCTTCACAAGGCGAAGAATAGGATCAAATAACTAAAGGGTGGCATGGCCTGGTCTTAGAGTTAAGCAAAGTTCGGCTGGGACTGGTTGAATAGATTTTTTGACCTCTAGAAATAGCTGTCTGATGCTAAGAAGTCATATGAGTCCTATAGAATTTATTGGTGTGAATAGATTGATGACTATAAGAAGAAGCTCAGAACGATGGACTCCAAAGTAATACAGCTTTAGAGATAACTAGTAGATAGGGCCCAGGCTAGTCCAAGCATAGATTTGAATCAAGTCGCTACCTTGAAGAATACTCTCGAGAATTTGATGGTGCATTTTGAGATGTTGCCCAGGTGGACAACCCAAGATGGGGAGGTGAATTGGATTTTCAAAAAATTTAAAGCAGATATGTGCGGTGAAAATGTTTGAAGCCTATGTGAATCAAATGAGAGAGCAAATAAAAGACATAAGCAATAGCATATACACAAACAAAAGAATTTTATAGTGGTTCAGTGCACTCCCAGCACCTATGTCCACTCCCCAAGCAAGACTCTTAAAAATTTCACTATAATCCCATAAGATTACAGTCGGATAGTTTTTCTTGGCTCACTATCCAAAAACTCAGTTGGCTTTTTCTTTAGGTTCACCAACCACAACCCTTATAAAGATCAGACAAATCAAATCGAGACAAACAATGGGGAGAAAAACTCCAAAATCTAAGTTCCAGATCCTATTGAAACCAAGTACACAGAAAGAGAAAGAAAGATTTTACAACAAAGAATGCTCCTTTGAATGAGCAGAAAGGTTTTGCAGTTCATTGGAAGCCTCCTTGAATGCTTGGAGTTATTGCACTTGAAGGCTTTTCAATGCTTGAGAGAACTATTTGATTGGAGATTGTGTATTCATTGAAAAATAGGGCGTGCGTTCCTTTCTCTCATTTTTCTTGGATCTTTTTAAAATACATCTTCTTTCTTTTATATTTAGTGCATTCCCTCTCTTATTATGATGATTGAAGTTCAAAAAAAGTAAAATCCGATCGTTGGAGAGCAGCAACTAGCCATTGGAGCTGAAAAAATCCGATTGAGAACATCCCGTCAAATGATTATCGCTGTGTCTCAAGATCTCTCGATTCAATCAGGAGAGCTCTTGCCTTCAGTCGCTCAAAAAAATAACTTTCTAAAAAAATTGATTCACCTAAGATCGAGAACTCTCGATTTTGAATAAGAGCTCTCGTCGGAACCACGAGATCTCTCGAGAATACTGTGAGACCTCTTACTCTCAGGTTGCACAAACTATATTTCTATCTTTGAGATTGAGAGCTCTTGAGATTCACTCGAGACCTCTCAAAATTATACCAGAAGCTCATCTTGGCATGCCAGTCCTTATAACTGCTTTAAGGCTATTTTGAGGGATTTTTGCATCAATTAAGGAGATTTAATTTTCATTTGAATTGAGCTTCGTATCATTCTCATTTTGGTCAAAGTGCTCTCTTTCTTCTAACATTAGAATAGTTAAAAAAATATATATTAGTAGTCATTTGCTTTAATGTTTGGTCATCATCAAAATCACTTAGGGAGGGTCAATAATCTCTCCTTTTTTTATGGTGACAAAACATCAAGCAAGTCATAAAAAGAGTATAAGCAATACGTATATCATGAATTAATGAATGAGAATATGCAAAATTTTTTGTGCTAAAGCAATGAATTGTATATGATTAAATGATGTTCTTTCTTTTTATGAGAGTATGCAAAATTTTTTGTGCTTTTTGTGCTAAAGATCCCCCTTAATGTATGCTCTTTTGATTTGTATAGGATTAAATAATATTTTTTCTTTTTGTGTTTATATATTTGCATTTTTCTCTCTTATACTTTTTCTCTTAATTTTTCTTTCCCTTTTTGTTAGCATTAAAATCATAAAATTGAGATAATCATAATTAAGAAAGTCAGACTTTTTGGCAAAGAAGGCAAGAACATAATAAAAAAGATTGATTCCATTGCAAGAGATTGAAATTACAATGATAAAGATGTATATTGGTTTACAAAAAGTGGATCTATACTAACATACTCAAAAGTATACTTAGCAACAAACAAAAAAACATAGGAAAAATTAGACCTATTCCTCATTAGAGAGAAACTCTATGATTGGTTCAGAGAATGATTTAGGTCTGGAAGAGGATAAGTGAGGTGAGGGTCTAGAAGTGGATGGAGTTTGAGAACCAAGGCTGCCAAGTCGATCCATAATTTGCCACAATGATGAAATCAGGACATTAGCCATGGTGCACTGAATGGTGATGTTCTCCTCAAGTCTCTATGCAATTCTAGTAGTCTTGGATAGAAGACGTTCAATCTAAGTTGACGACCTATGTTGCCCCTCCAAAATTTCAAGCCTTTGAGATAATCAACTACGTTGTTAGCTAAGCATTTCAGTCTGACCTTTAGAGGATATTCTTTGTTCTTCAATGCTCACCAATAGTTGATGCCTTACATTGGAAAGAAGATCAATAAACCTTTCAAACACTTTTTGAACTACTTCCTCTACCACCCTTTTAATTAAATTTTCTTGATCAAAAGCAGAGGGAGGTGCTGGAGCATGACTAGGAGGCCCTTGTGGAGTATGCAGAGACCCTGGTGTAGTGAATGAAGGTCCAGCAGTAGAGGGTGATGGTGGAGGGGGTGGAGATCTGTGCTTTTCGGGCTCATTTATAGTAGCAATATGTTCATCTATCCTTACCCATCTATCATCCTTTTTTATAAATTTCATTCTATTCAAAGTTCTCTCATTTATGTAGTCAGTGTGTGCCAACTTTGTAAAATCTTCACCTTCTAGATTAACGTAAAAATCCTTGAAAATTAGAGTGAAGATCATCCCGTACGACGGACAAGCTTTGCTTTTGTTGGCTATGTTCTTTAACTATTGAAGCATTAGAGATGAAAAGCTCATGGGTGTCCCGATTACCATAAAGAACATAACAGCCAGTTCTTTCTTCCCAACCCAATCATGTCTTCCTATCTTTGAGAAAATTATGTGGCTCACAAAGCATTGTAGTATTCTCATTTCTACTGAGAGATAATGTGAGATCAATTATTGATTTTCATCAACATTTTTTCTTTCTAAAATATATTTTAGAGCTTCAATTTTATCAATCAAATTCAGATTACTTGCTCCTGACCTAGGTACTTCCAAGACTTTCCCTATTTTTCTTTATCCAAAGAGATGTGTACTCCTTTAACAATAGACTCTATCTTTGACCCATGCTCAAAGCTAATGTTCTCAAAGAACTCTCTAGTTAGGTCCGGATAGACATTTACCTCAAGAGTACACAGCTTCTCCCATCCTTGCTACCTGATGTTAGATATATGTGCCCTAGAAGCCAGAATTGGCTGACACTTGTAATACACTTCTAGGGGCAAAATTGTAATTTTGACTAAAATCAATAAATGGGTTATTTTCTATCACATATGTATATTTAGTGTCTGTGATACATCCTTTGAGTTAATGGTAATGATAATTCATATTTTCAAGAGTTGAAAATTTAAGACATGAATAATCATTATTAACTCATAAATTGCTCCCGACCATAGGATCATCATGAGGATGGTGATTGATTTGGAAGGTTGGTGTACAATTGCTTCTCTTTAGTAGATGAGTCTTGAGTCTACAGTGTGGAGACACCAGAGCGAGAGTACAGGTACTCGTTAGAGAACGAGGGCACTGAGCGTGACCACCTCGAGTAGTCATTAGGGAGTCTACCTTCTCGTCAATGACTGACTCAATGCTGCAGTAGTGTGTCTGGTTCTTTGACCTGAGGTGCATCGGTAGTTCACCTTGAGGGTGTTATAGTTTGACTACACCATTACTCGATCTCCTAGCCATATAGAATCCTGAGGTGTATGTTGGCTACAGCATGTTCATTGTAAGAACTGGATGGCATCAAGATGGAATCTATCTACCTCGGTGGTAGAGGAGCAGCCTTATGACCATCATGAGAATCAAGTCCAGAAGCCCATGGCCATGGCTGAGTGAAATAATAGAAAGAGTTTCTATTTAGATTTTCACATCGGACTCGAATCAAATGATTACATCATATGAGAGAGATTGGGTTTGACGAGTTTACCTTAACCCTAATCTGATCGGGGCTCAAGATAGAAGAACTTAATAACACAGGTAGCTGCACCAAGAGGTTCGCATTCAGCTCTGATGGGTTGCCACCATACACTGCTAGGTGTCACTGATGGATTTTGGGAGCAATTAGAATGATTTAGATGATCGATCATTCTAACTGTTTGAATCAGAAGAGTTCTGATCCATCGAAAGGAGTTTCGATGATGTCGATGATAGAGATCATGACATATCCCATTACCATATAGAACTGAACCTAACTGGATCACACAGACAAGGGTTTTAATCTGATGATCATCAATTGAACTAGTCTAGTTCAATTGATCTGAATGAGATTCAATTAGGTTCAAGAAAATCGTGCTAGCACTCGATTGAACCTAACGTTCTTCTTTTACTATCATAAATAAGTTGTCCTGTCTGAGCCAAAGGAGTTTGTGCTCAATTAGAGGCCTTCATATGGTTTGACTGGAGGTTGTCCAAGTCAGAAAAGGTTGTCTTATTTTGTAAGACATTACCTGCCATTTTTGGTCACCTGCCATTTCTTGTTCTTTGACTTTGGTCAAAAGTCTACCTTTGACTGGTCAAACGTTGACCATTGACACTTTGACTTTTGACCACATGTCATGCACCTATTGGAGAGCTGGTGGGGGCCTGTCCCCCTGCCAGAACCTGGCAAGGAGGAGGGCGCACGCCACCCTTGGCGTGTGCCCAAGTTGGAGGCGCCTAGGAGTCCTTGTTGGACAAGGACTCCATCTCCTTTTTGGATTCCAATTAGAGTTCTTCTAAGAACCAACTTTGACTGGTCTTAGGCACCCTCTAAGGAGGAATCCAGGGGACTCTATTCCACCAATCAGATTTAGATCTGATTTTACAAAGGGTTGTGATTGGTTGGGAAGAAGAGAAGTTGGATCACAGTCAGTCTATAAATAAGACCCTATGCCCAACTCAGATTTACATGAGATGATTGAATCAGAATTCCCCATGCCCAAGGCTACCTCTCCCTCCTTCTCCATGCCAAACCACCTTCTCCCCTTTCTCTCCACGTCCAAAAGGAGTTTTGGATTTTTGTTGGTGCGATTCAAGCAAGAGAAAGGACGATCAAAAGCTAGAAGGCTGCACTGCTGCAAAGGACGACTGCTGATCTTCAAAAGGAGTTTTGAAGATCCTCCAGATCAGATCCAGATCTAATTTTTGGAGATGTGATAGAGAAGAAGAGGATCTCCAGATCTAGCCTGAGTGGATATCGGTAGAGGCCAGGCGCTTGCGTGGCTAGATCCAGAACCTTCCGCTGCATACAGGATCATCAACGGGTAATT
Source organism: Cocos nucifera (assembly GCA_006176705.1). Lineage (NCBI taxonomy): Eukaryota > Viridiplantae > Streptophyta > Magnoliopsida > Arecales > Arecaceae > Cocos > Cocos nucifera. The sequence continues at coordinate 32,059 of QRFJ01001436.1, forward strand.
GGATTACCCAAATCAGGTAAATTAAATTTGATTTAATTTATTTTTATTTTATTTTATTTATTAAAATAATAAGAATTAGATCTAAAACATCTTAGATCTGATATAGATCAAAGAAAAAAAATTTTGAAATATATCTCTTGATCTGATCAGATCTGAACGAACCTAGACCGGAAAATCAGGATTTCCCTTCAACTGGTATCAGAGCCATGGTTCTAAAAATATTTAGATCTAATTTTAAATTTATTTTAATTAAAAAATAATTGATTTCAGATATCACATGAGATGTGATCAGATCTAAAATCAGAAAAAATTAAAATTAAATGATTTGGATCTAAGATTAGAAAATATGCATGACTAGTTCTAAAATAGAATAAGTTCTATAGAATAGTCTTGCATGTTTTTAATTTAATCTGATTAAATCATATTTTAGATCCTTTTATTTACTATTTTATGATATTATAATGGTTATAATAACATCTGAAAAATAGCAAATAAAAATTATTTAATTTTAAACATCATATGAGATGTGATTGATGCATGTCTAGACTAGTTGTAGAATAGTTCTACATAATTATCTAGATTAGAATTTATTTTGATTAGATCAATTTAAATCTAAATTTTTAGATTATTATGAGATAATTTAGATCTGAAAATATGCATGATTCGATACATGAGATGTATGCAAAATATGCCATGATTAGATCTACTTTGTATATGAGATATATGATATAGATCTGATACTATTTTGTAGTATTGAATGTTCCTGATTAAGGCGTTCCTCTTGGCCGTCCGATCATAAGAACGAAGAAGGATTTAAAGGCCCTCTCTTTCCATTCGATGGGGTGTTCTTATGATGTGTAGGGGTGCTGCGTGTTCGTCCTTAATCAGAAATCCAAAACTTACTTTCTGCAAAACCCTAGATCCTGAAACCCTAGGATTTATTGTGCATATTTTGTTTATGAACCCTATTTAATTAAGAATTAAGTTTATGGAATATTAATTAGGTCTAAAATTAAGAATTTCAGATCTAAGACATATTCATAATACTGGGTTCGGGCTTGGGTAGCTCAATTAGGTCTAAGCGGTTGATCAAACCGAATCAAGAGTTGGTTAGATGGGATCAACAATGCTTAAATTGACCAGCCTAATAGGATTAAGTCTGGGTCAAGATCGAGTCACGATCAAGCAAGACCTAATTAGGCTCAGAGGTTAGAGTCTGGATTGTAGGCTAACCCAATTAGTTCTGACTCAACAATTTGGTGTCTAAGGTAAGTTTGGCATAGACGACCGACTGGTTTTTAATTGGAAGCTACTCGACCTGAATGCGTTCTTATACGAGTTAATGGCATATTCCTTCCACCGGTCTCACTTACCTGGCCATATCTGTTGACAGTTCTGATCTGAGGTGGTCAATAATCCGAGCTAACCCATGCCACTAGGTTAGTCATAATTGTTATGACTAAGCCAAGTCTAGTTTAATGAGACCTGAATCAATTCTCCCTAAGAAAAGATTAAGTCTGAGGTCTTCCACCATTGTAGATGTGCGGGCCCTTCCGGGGTTGATTGTTCTCGACTGGATACAGTGGCTCAGTTGCACCAGGAAGATGCAACCATGTCTATTAGGCATTGGATGCTATGGGCTGGAGGATGAGTTGGGCTCAATATTTCGGATACGGTGAGAGACTCAATTAGGAACCCAGTCTATGCAAATGGTGGGTCTGACTTAACTAAGGAGTGGATCAATATTTTGGATATGGTGAGATTCATGAATTAGAGACCAAGTTTGGGTGCACCATGATTAGAGAATCATTGAACAAGAGTTGTTCACTCATTGGCTAACCCATCACCAATAACTGTTAGGTGAGGTGATGAGTCAGTTGGTGAGACCGCACCACCCACTAGAAATCATTAATCATGGAGATTTTCGCATCTCTACAGAGGGAGTGTAGGGATCCAAGAAAATAGTGGGAGCTAATTTGTTTAAAAATAAAATCCCTAAACAAATTGGTCAAGTCAAAATTACAGTATCTAACTAGAATCTTTGACTCTCTACAGGAAAAATGTCTGCGTCCAACCCATTGGCACGTATCCTGGACACACATAGACTGACTGGACCCAATTATAAAGATTGGCTCAGGAACTACAAAATTAGTTTTGGGTTTCGAGAAGTTAACCCATGTTTTGGACCAGGACCCTCCCACCTTACCAGTCCGTCCATCTGTTGAACAGAGAGCGTCTCTGGAGAAATGGATAGATGAAGATAATAAGGCCAGATATTACATGTTGGGCTCGATGTCTGATGAGCTCCAGCGCCAACATGAAGGATATCGGGACTGCTCGCCAAATGTTGGCTCACCTGCAGGAGATGTTTGGTGAACAGAGTCGCGCAGCCAAATATCAAGTCACGAAACGACCTTTTAAGGCTAAGATGCGTGATGGGCAGTCAGTCCAAGATCACTGTTTGACAATGATCAAGGACATGGAAGAGCTTGAGAAGCTCGGTGTGAAGTTAGACTTGGACCTGCAGAATGATATTATTCTGCAATCCTTGACTGATGCATATGGGCAATTCATCATGAATTACCACATGCATAAACTTCAAAATTCCTTGGCCGAATTAATGAATATGCTGGTTACCGCTGAGCTTTCTATGAAAGGTTCTAAAGGCTCAGTTCTTGCTATGGAACGGACTTCTTCCAAAAGAAAGTCTTATGAAAAGAAAAAGAAGTCTGCGAAAAAGCAAAAGGTGGAAGGATCAAAGAAGAAGAAGGCAGAGCCGAAGATGAAAGCCGCTGGCAAAGGAAAGTGTTTCCATTGCAACAGCGACGGCCATTGGAAGCGAAACTGCCCTACTTACCTGGCCACCCTAAAGAACAAGAAGGAAGGTCCTTCTGGAGGTATGCTCGTTATTGAGTCTAACCTTACGGTTTCTTCTGCATCCAGTTGGGTGCTTGACTCTGGTTCTAGTGCTCATCTGTGCACTTCTATGCAGGGTCTTGAGGATAGCAGGAGGCTGAGGGATGGAGACATGATCCTACGCGTCGGTAATGGAGCAAGAGTTGCTGCAGTAGCCATGGAAACATACCCTCTTCGATTACCATCTGGTTTAGACTTAGTTTTGAAAGACTGTTATTATGTGCCTGCAGCTAGCAGGAATTTGATTTCTGTTTCATGCTTAGCACAAGAAGGTTATGTGATTCACCTTCTTTAAGGACCATTGTAACATTCTTTATGAAAGAAATAAAATTGCAAATGGTTTCCTTATTAATGGTCTTTATCAGCTACATATTGATGTACCTATTCTAACTATCGAGCAAAACGTGAATGCCAAACGACCTAGGGATAGTCCAAATGATAGATATCTATGGCACCTGAGATTAGGTCATATAGCAGAAGATAGGATCAACAAATTGGAGAAAAATGGGCTATTGAGTCCATTGACTTTCCGAGTCATATCCAACTTGTGAATCTTGTCTTCAAGGCAAAATGACTAAACTCCCTTTTGTTGGACATGGGGAAGAGGGCCACAGATCTCCTTGCCCTAGTACATACTGATGTGTGCGGCCCATTTGATGTGCCGGCTAGAGGCAATTTTGTCTACTTCATTACCTTTACCGATGATCTGTCTAGGTATGGGTATGTGTATCTTATGAGACATAAGTCTGAAGCTTTTGAAAAGTTCAAAGAATTCAGACATGAAGTAGAAAAATAAACTGGAAAACCCATTAAGGTTCTTCGATCAGATCGAGGAGGTGAATACCTTAGCCGGAATTCCTAGACTATCTCAAGAAAAATGGCATAGTCTCTCAATGGACTCCACCAGGAACACCTCAACTCAACGGGAGTTTCAGAATGGAGAAATCAGACTCTATTGGATATGGTTCGATCCATGATGAGCTTCACAGACCTCCCTGATTTTCTTTGGGGACACTCATTGTTAACTTCAATTTATCTACTGAATAGGGTTCCCTCTAAAACCGTTCCTACCACACCGTATGAGATATGGCACGGTAAGAAACCAAGTCTGAGTCATCTCAGAATTTGGGGTTGTCCGGCTCATGTCAAAAGACAACAAGCGGACAAGTTAGAGTTTAGGTCCTTTCAGAGCTCGATTCATAGGATATCCTAAAGAGTCATTAGGATACTATTTCTACATTCCAGAAGACCACAATGTGATTGTGAGTCGACATGCCATATTTCTTGAAAAATAGTTTATTCAAGATAGCGGCATTGGAAAAGCAGATTAAGCTTGATGAGAAAGTCTCACAAGTAGAACGAGCTAAGGACCAATTGGAACCAAATCAGGTTGAGCCAATAAGAACACTACCTCCTCCACCTCGTAGATCGGAAAGAGTTTTCCCATCCCCCTGAAAGATACTTAGGTATTATTTCAGAGGAAAGTAGGAAAATGTTCCTCGTAGGTAATGGTGCTCATGGTGATGATCCCAAAACCTACAATGAGGCGATATCAGATATCGACTCCGAGAAATGGCTAGAGGCAATGCAGTCAGAAATTGACTCGATGCACTCAAACCAAGTCTGGACCTTGGTAGATCCACCAGAAGGTATAGTACCTATTGGGTGTAAATGGATCTTCAAGAGAAAGATTGGTGCAGATGGAAATGTGGAGACATTCAAGGCTAGACTAGTGGCAAAAGGTTATAGTCAATGCGAAGGCATTGACTATCAGGATACCTTTTCCCCAGTGGCTATGCTAAAATCCATCCGCACATTGCTTGCCGTTGCAGCCTATTTCGATTATGAAATATGGCAAATGGACGTGAAAACGGCATTCTTAAATGGATATCTTGAGGAAGATATCTATATGGAACAGCCGCTAGGTTTCACATCCAGTGATACTGATCACAAGGTTTGCAAGCTGCAAAGGTCCATATATGGACTTAAGCAAGCATCTCGGAGCTGGAACACTCGTTTCAATGATGTGATCAAAAAGTTTGGTTTCATCAAAAATGAAGAGGAACCATGTGTTTTCAAAAAGGTCAGTGGGAGCGCTGTTGTCTTCCTCGTATTGTACGTGGATGACATCCTCCTTATTGGGAATGATATTCCCATGTTGACAACAGTCAAATTATGGTTGTCCAAGGAATTCTCCATGAAAGACCTAGGTGAAGCATCCTTTATTCTAGGAATTAAGGTCTATAGGGATAGACCCCGAATAGGATGCTAGGACTTTCACAGAAGATGTACATAGAGAAAGTACTAAAGAGGTTTAGTATGGAAAACTCTAAGAGGGGATTAATACCCTTCAGACATGGTATTCATCTTTCCAAGAAGATGTGCCCTAGCACACCTGAGGAAATAGAACGCATGAGCAAGATCCCTTATGCTTCTGCAATAGGGAGCCTCATGTATGCCATGCTATGTACACGACCTGATATAGCCCATGCTGTGAGTGTCACAAGCAGATATCAGTCAAATCCAGGTGAAGAACACTGGACTTCTGTGAAATGTATCCTTAAGTACTTGAGAAGAACTAAGGATATGATGTTGGTCTTTGGTAATGGAGAACTCCAAGTCCAGGGATACACAGACTCGGATTTTCATGTCCGATATAGATGATCGAAAGTCGACATCTGGGAGTCTGTTTGTGTGCAATGGTGGTGCTGTCAGCTGGAAGAGTTCCAAGCAAACTGTGATAGCAGATTCCACCATGGAAGCAGAATATATCGCTGCATCAGAGGCTGCAAAGGAAGCATTCTGGTACAAGAAGTTTGCTGCAGAAATTGGAGTAATGCCATCAGATGCCATTCCTCTATACTGCGACAACAATGGCGCCATAGCCCTTGCTAAGGAGCCGAGGTCTCACCAGAAATCCAAGCACATTGAGCGGCGATACCACCTCATCCGCGATTACCTTCGAGAAGGGTTACGTCGAGGTCAAGAGAGTCAACTCCACAGATAATGTGGCAGACCCACTTACAAAGCCGTTGGGCCAGCAGAAGATCGAAGCCCACCTTGAGAAGATGGGACTTAGACTTGTAGCCAATTGGCTTTAGGACAAGTGGGAGATTGTTAGATATATGTGCCCTAGAAGCCAGAATTGGCTGACACTTGTAATACACTTCTAGGGGCAAAATTATAATTTTGACTATAATTCAATAAAATGGGTTATTTTCTATCACATATGTGTATTTAGTGTCTGTGATACATCCTTTGAGTTAATGGTAATGATAATTCATATTTTCAAGAGTTGAAAATTTAAGACATGAATAATCATTATTAACTCATAAAATTGCTCCCGACCATAGGATCATCACGAGGATGGTGATTGATCCGGAAGGTTGGTGTACAATCGCTTCTCTTTAGTAGATGAGTCTTGAGTCTACGGTGTGGAGACACCGGAGCGAGAGTACAGGTACTCGTTAGAGAACGAGGGCACTGAGCGTGACCACCTCGAGTAGTCATTAGGGAGTCTACCTTCTCGTCAATGACTGACTCGATGCTGCAGTAGTGTGTCTGGTTCTTTGACCTGAGGTGCATCGGCAGTTCACCTTGAGGGTGTTATAGTTTGACTACACCATTACTCGGTCTCCTAGCCATATGGAACCCTGAGGTGTATGTTGGCTATAGCATGTTCATTGTAGGAACTGGATTGCATCAAGATGGGAATCTATCTACCTCGGTGGTAGAGGAGCAGCCCTATGATGATCATGAGAATCAAGTCCAGAATCCATGGCCATGGTAGAGTGAAATAATAGAAAGAGTTTCTATTTAGATTTTCACATTCGGACTTGAATCGAATGATTACATCATATGACAGAGACTAGGGTTTGACGAGTTCACCTTAACCCTAATCTGATCGGGGCTCAAGATAGAAGAACTTAATCACACAGGTAGCTGCACCAAGAGGTTCGCATTCAGCTCTGATGGGTTGCCACCATATACTGCTAGGTGTCACTGGTGGATTTTGGGAGCAATTAGAATGATTTAGATGATCGATCATTCTAGCTGTTCGAATCAGAAGAGTTCTGATCCATCGAAAGGAGTTTCGATGATGTCGATGATAGAGATCATGACATATCCCATTACCATACAGAACTGAACCTAACTGGGTCACACAAACAAGGGTTTGAATCTGGTGATCATCAATTGAACTGATCTAGTTCAATTGATCTGAATGAGATTCAATTAGGTTCAAGGAAATCGTGCTAGCACTCGATTGAACCTAACGTTCTTCTTTTACTATCATAAATAAGTTGTCCTGACTGAGCCAAAGGAGTTTGTGCTCAATCAGAGGCCTTCATATGGTCTGACTGGAGGTTGTCCAAGTCAGAAAAGGTTGTCTTATTTTGTAAGACATTACCTGCCATTTTTGGTCACCTGCCATTTCTTGTTCTTTGACTTTGGTCAAAAGTCTACCTTTGACTGGTCAAACGTTGACCATTGACCACTTTGACTTTTGACCACATGTCATGCACCTATTGGAGAGCTGGTGGGGGCCTGTCCCCCTGCCAGAACCTGGCAAGGAGGAGGGCGCACGCCAAGGGTGGCGTGTGCCCAAGTTGGAGGCGCCTAGGAGTCCTTGTTGGACAAGGACTCCACCTCCCTTTTGGATTCCAATTAGAGTTCTTCTAAGAATCCAAGTTTGACTGGTCTTAGGCGCCCTCTAAGGAGGAATCCAGGGGACTCTTTTTCCCACCAATCAGATTTAGATCTGATTTCACAAAGGGTTGTGATTGGTTGGGAGGAAGAGGAGTTGGATCACAAGTCAGTCTATAAATAAGACCCTGTGCCCAACTCAGATTTACATGAGATGATTGAATCAGAATTTCCCACACCCCTAGGCTACCTCTCCCTTCCTTCTCCATGCCAAACCACCTTCTCTCCTTGCTCTCCACGTCCAAAATAAGTTTTGGATTTTTGTTGGTGCGATTCAAGCAAGAGAAAGGCGATCAAAAGCTAGAAGGCTACACTGCTGCAAAGGACGACTGCTGATCTTCAAAAGGAGTTTTGAAAATCCTTCAGATCAGATCCAGATCTGATTTTTGGAGATGTGATAGAGAAGAAGAGGATCTCCAGATCCAACCCGAGTGGATACCGGTAGAGACTAGGTGCTTGCGTGGCTAGATCCGGAATCTTCTGCTGCATACAGAATCATCAACGGGTAATTGGATTACCCAAATCAGGTAAATTAAATTTGATTTAATTTATTTTTATTTTATTTTATTTATTAAAATAATAAAAATTAGATCTAAAATATCTTAGATCTGATACAGATTAAAGAAAAAATTTTTTAAAATATATCTCTTGATCTGAGCAGATCTGAACGAACCTGGACCGAGAAATCAGGATTTCCCTTCACTTGATCCACGACCCAATACGAAAATATTTTCTATCTAGATATTCAATGTTGACACATCAGCTCATTGGAATAGTCCTTATGGCAATGAAGAGAAGAGCATGAGAAGAAGTGGCTGACAAAGATGCTTGGGCCATGTCTCGCTGCCGCTTAGCCCTAGCTTCGATCAAAGGAGTGACGGACGGTATTTGTGCGGTGAGGGTTCTCTTCTTTGGAGCCATTGGAGTCTCGAATTTGGATGGAATGGACAAGAGAAAGTGATTCAAAAGGTTTCTAAGAGGGGATGGGAGCTTGGGAGAGATTGGAAGAGAGGTCTCAAAAAAACAAAATGATTGAATGAAATAGGGGACTTCTCAGAAGTTCGATTAAAAAAGAGCCCCACGAGAATTGAGAGCTCTCATCTTGAAGATGAGACGTCTTGAGAAATTCAAGAGCTCTCGCATTTAACGCGAGAGATCTTGGAACCTAGCCGAGAGGTCTCATGAGTAAGCCAAGACTTCTCGAGCACTGGAGGAAGAAATCAGAAAAAAAAGGAATTTTAAGCCAACTTTTCTCGATTTTTCATGATTAAATTAGGGATGTTTAGGGTGATAGACGGAGACCAAAAATAATTCAAAAAATTCAAGATTAAATATTTTTATAGAGGATCACATATACCAAATTCATCCTGGATTTTTGAGAATCTATCTTCATATAGTGGTTTTGTAAAAATGTTAGCTAGTTGATTTTTAGTTGATACAAATTCTAGCTCAATGTTACTATTTTGAACATGATCTCTTATGAAGTGATGTTTAATTTCAATATGTTTGGTTCTTGTTGGTGCAGAAATCTATAAGGATGTCGGAAATGGCTGGAGAGGAGAAGGCGAGTGAAGGGAAATCCTGATTTCCCGGTCCAGGTTCATCCAGATCTGATTAGATCAAGAGATATATTTCAAAAATTTTCTCTTGACCTTAATCAGATCTTGATATGTTTTAGATCTAATTCTTATTATTTTAATAAGAAAAATAAAAGAAGATAAATTAAATTAAATTCAATTTACCTGATTTGGGTAATCCTATTACCCTGTAGATGATCCTGATTGCAGCGGAAGGTTCTGGATCTTAGCCACGCAAGCGCCTGGCCTCTACCGGTATCCACTCGGGTTGGATCTGGAGAACCTCTTCTTCTCTATCACACCTCCAAAAATCAGATCTGGATCTGATCTGGAGGATCTTCAAAACTCTTTTGAAGATCTGCAGTCGTCCTTTTGCAGCAGCGCAGCCTTCTTGCTTTTGATCGCCTTTCCTTGATCTGAATCGCACCAAACTAAGTCCAAAACACTTTTGGACGTGGAGAGCAAGGGGAGAAGAGAGTATGGCATGGAGAAGGAGGGGAGAGGCAGCCTTGGACGTGGGAAATCTCTATTGAATTCACTTTAGGATTAGGGTTGGGCGCAGGGTCTTATTTATAGACCTCTTGTGATCCAACTCCTCTTCCTCTCAACCAATCACAACCCTTTGTGAAATCAGATCTAAATCTGATTGGTTGAAAAAGAGACCCCTGGATTCCTCCTTAGAGGGCGCCTAAGACCAGTCAAACTGGATTCTTAGTAGAACTCTGATTGGAATCCTAAAGGGAGGTGGAGTCCTTGTCCAACAAGGACTCCTAGGCGCCTCCTACTTGGGCTCACGCCACCCTTGGCGTGCGCCCTTCTCCTTGCCAGGTTCTGGCAGGGGGACAAGCCCCCACCAGCTCTCCAATAGGTGCATGACATGTGGTCAAAAGTCAAAGGGTCAATGGTCAACGTTTGACCAGTCAACGGTAGACTTTTGACCAAAGTCAAAGAACAAGAAATGGCAGGTGACCAAAAATGGCAGGTAATGTCTTACAAATAAGACAACCTATTCTGACTTGGACAACCTCCAGTCAGACCATATGAAGGCCTCTGATTGAGCACAAACTCCTTTGGCTCAGTCAGGACAACTTATTTATGATAGTAAAAGAAGAACGTTAGGTTCAATCGAGTGCTAGCACGATTTCCTTGAACCTAATTGAATCTCATTCAGATCAATTGAACTAGATCAGTTCAATTGATGATCACCAGATTCAAACCCTTGTTTGTGTGACCCAGTTAGGTTCAGTTCTGTATGGTAATGGGATATGTCATGATCTCTATCATAGACATCATCGAAACTCCTTTCGATGGATCAGAACTCTTCTGATTCGAACAGCTAGAATGATCGATCATCTAAATCATTCTAATTGCTCCCAAAATCCACCAGTGACACCTAGCAGTATATGGTGGCAACCCATCAGAGCTGAATGCGAACCTCTTGGTGCAGCTACCTGTGTGATTCAGTTCTTCTATCTTGAGCCCCGATCAGATTAGGGTTAAGGTGAACTCGTCAAACCCTAGTCTCTGTCATATGATGTAATCATTCGATTCGAGTCCAATGTGAAAATCTAAATAGAAACTCTTTCTATTATTTCACTCTACCATGGCCATGGATTTCTGGACTTGATTCTCATGATCATCATAGGGCTACTCCTCTACCACCGAGGTAGATAGATCCCATCTTGATGCAATCCAGTTCCTACAATGAACATGCTATAGCCAACATACACCTCAGGGTTCCATATGGCTAGGAGACCGAGTAATGGTGTAGTCAAACTATAACACCCTCAAGGTGAACTGCCGATGCATCTCAGGTCAAAGAACCAGACACACTACTGCAGCATCGAGTCAGTCATTGACGAGAAGGTAGACTTCCTAATGACTACTCGAGGTGGTCACGCTCAGTGCCCTCGTTCTCTAACGAGTACCTGTACTCTCGCTCCGGTGTCTCCACACCGTAGACTCAAGACTCATCTACTAAAGAGAAGCGATCGTACACCAACCTTCCGGATCAATCACCATCCTCGTGATGATCCTATGGTCGGGAGCTGTTTATGAGTTAATAATGATTATTCATGTCTTAAATTTTCAACTCTTGAAAATATGAATTATCATTACCATTAACTCAAAGGATGTATCACAGACACTAAATACACATGTGTGATAGAAAATAACCCATTTCATTAATTATAGTCAAAATTACAATTTTGCCCCTAGAAGTGTATTACAAGTGTCAGCCAATTCTGGCTTCTAGGGCACATATATCTAACAATCTCCCACTTGTCCTAAAGCCAATTGGCTACAAGTCTAAGTCCCATCTTCTCAAGGTGGGCTTCGATCTTCTGCTGGCCCAACGGCTTTGTAAGTGGGTCTGCCACATTATCTGTGGAGTTGACTCTCTTGACCTCAACGTAACCTTTCTCAAGGTAATCGCGGATGAGATGGATATCACCGTTTGCTTAGGAACTCTTCCAGCACAAACAGTCTGCCAGATGTCGACTTTCGATCATCTATATCGGACATGAAGTCCGAGTCTGTGTATCCCTGAACTTGGAGTTCTCCATTACCAAAGACCAACATCATATCCTTAGTTCTTCTCAAGTACTTAAGGATACATTTCACAGAAGTCCAGTGTTCTTCACCTGGATTTGACTGATATCTGCTTGTGACACTCACAGCATGGGCTATATCAGGTCGTGTACATAGCATGGCATACATGAGGCTCCCTATTGCAGAAGCATAAGGGATCTTGCTCATGCGTTCTATTTCCTCAGGTGTGCTGGGGCACATCTTCTTGGAAAGATGAATACCATGTCTGAAGGGTATTAATCCCCTCTTAGAGTTTTCCATACTAAACCTCTTTAGTACTTCCTCTATGTACATTTTCTGTGAAAGTCCTAGCATCCTATTCGGTCTATCCCTATAGACCTTAATTCCTAGAATAAAGGATGCTTCACCTAGGTCTTTCATGGAGAATTCCTTGGACAACCACATCTTGACTGATGTCAACATGGGAATATCATTCCCAATAAGGAGGATGTCATCCACGTACAATACGAGGAAGACAACAGCGCTCCCACTGACCCTTTTGAAAACACATGGTTCCTCTTCATTTTTGATGAAACCAAACTTTTTGATCACATCATTGAAACGAGTGTTCCAGCTCCGAGATGCTTGCTTAAGTCCATATATGGACCTTTGCAGCTTGCAAACCTTGTGATCAGTATCACTGGATGTGAAACCTAGCGGCTGTTCCATATAGATATCTTCCTCAAGATATCCATTTAGGAATGCCGTTTTCACGTCCATTTGCCATATTTCATAATCGAAATAGGCTGCAACAGCAAGCAATGTGCGGATGGATTTTAGCATAGCTACCGGGGAAAAGGTATCCTGATAGTCAATGCCTTCACGTTGACTATAACCTTTTGCCACCAGTCTAGCCTTGAATGTCTCCACATTCCCATCTGCACCAATCTTTCTCTTGAAGATCCATTTACACCCAATAGGTACTATACCTTCTGGTGGATCTACCAAGGTCCAGACTTGGTTTGAGTGCATCGAGTCGATCTCTGACTTCATTGCCTCAAGCCATTTCTCGGAGTCGATATCTGATATCGCCTCGTTGTAGGTTTTGGGATCATCACCATGAGCACCATTACCTATGAGGAACATTTCCTCTACGTCCTCTGAAATAATACCTAAGTATCTTTCAGGGGGACGGGAAACTCTTTCCGATCTACGAGGTGGAGGAGGTAGTGTTCTTATTGGCTCAACCTGATTTGGTTCCACTTGGTCCTTAGCTCTTTCTGCTTGTGAGACTTTCTCATCAAGCTTAATCTGCTTTCCAATGCCACTATCTTGAATAAACTATTTTTCAAGAAATATGGCATGTCGACTCACAATCACATTGTGGTCTTCTGGAATGTAGAAATAGTATCCTAATGACTCTTTAGGATATCCTATGAATCGAGCTCTAAAGGACCTAAACTCTAACTTGTCCGCTTGTTGTCTTTTGACATAAGCCGGACAACCCCAAATTCTGAGATGACTCAGACTTGGTTTCTTACCGTGCCATATCTCATACGGTGTGGTAGGAACGGTTTTAGAGGGAACCCTATTCAGTAAATAGATTGAAGTTAATAATGAATGTCCCCAAAGAAAATCTGGGAGGTCTGTGAAGCTCATCATGGATCGAACCATATCCAATAGAGTCCGATTTCTCCATTCTGAAACCCCGTTGAGTTGAGGTGTTCCTGGTGGAGTCCATTGAGAGACTATGCCATTTTCCTTAAGATAGTCTAGGAATTCCCGGCTAAGGTATTCACCTCCTCGATCTGATCGAAGAACCTTAATGGGTTTTCCAGTTTGTTTTTCTACTTCATGTCTGAATTCTTTGAACTTTTCAAAGGCTTCAGACTTATGTCTCATAAGATACACATACCCATACCTAGACAGATCATCGGTAAAGGTAATGAAGTAGACAAAATTGCCTCTAGCCGGCACATCGAATGGGCCGCACACATCAGTATGTACTAGGGCAAGGAGATCTGTGGCCCTCTCCCCATGTCCAACAAAAGGGAGTTTAGTCATTTTGCCTTGAAGACAAGATTCACAAGTTGGATATGACTCAAAAGTCAATGGACTCAATAGCCCATTTTTCTCCAATTTGTTAATCCTATCTTCTGCTATATGACCTAATCTCAGGTGCCATAGATATCTGTCGTTTGGACTATCCCTAGGTCGTTTGGCATTCACGTTTTGCTCGATAGTTAAAACAGGTACATCAATATGCAACTGATAAAGACCATTAACAAGGAAACCATTTGCAATTTTATTTCTTTCATAAAGAATGTTACAATGGTCCTTAAAGAAGGTGATCACATAACCTTCTTGTGCTAAGCATGAAACAGAAATCAAATTCCTGCTAGCTGCAGGCACATAATAACAGTCTTTTAAAACTAAGTCTAAACCAGATGGTAATCGCAGAGGGTATGTTCCCACGGCTACTGCAGCAACTCTTGCTCCATTACCGATGCGTAGGATCATGTCTCCATCCCTCAGCCTCCTGCTATCCTCAAGACCCTGCATAGAAGTGCACAGATGAGCACTAGAACCAGAGTCAAGCACCCAACTGGATGCAGAAGAAACCGTAAGGTTAGACTCAATAACGAGCATACCTCCAGAAGGACCTTCCTTCTTGTTCTTTCAGGGTGGCCAGGTAAGTAGGGCAGTTCCGCTTCCAATGGCCGTCGCTGTTGCAATGGAAACACTTTCCTTTGCCATCGACCTTCTTCTTCGGTTCTGCCTTCTTCTTCTTTGATCCTTCTACCTTTTGCTTTTTCACAGACTTCTTTTTCTTTCCATAAGACTTTCTTTTGGAAGAAGTCCGTTCCATAGCAAGAACTGAGCCTTTAGAACCTTTCATAGAAAGCTCAGCGGTAACCAGCATATTCATCAACTCGGCCAAGGAATTCTGAAGTTTATGCATGTGGTAATTCATGATGAATTGCCCATATGCATCAGTCAAGGATTGCAGAATAATATCGTTCTGCAAATCCAAGTCCAACTTCACACCGAGCTTCTCAAGCTCTTCCATGTCCTTGATCATTGTCAGACAGTGATCTTGGACTGACTGCCCATCACGCATCTTAGCCTTAAAAAGTCATTTTCGTGACTTGATATTTGGCTGCGCGACTCTGTTCACCAAACATCTCCTGCAGGTGAGCCAACATTTGGCGAGCAGTCCCGATATCTTCATGTTGGCGCTGGAGCTCATCAGACATCGAGCCCAACATGTAGTATCTGGCCTTATTGTCTTCGTCAATCCATTTTTCCAGAGACGCTCTCTGTTCAGTGGATGGACGAGCTGGTAAGGTGGGAGGGTCCTGGTCCAAAACATGTGTTAACTTCTCTGAACCCAAAACAATTTTGTAGTTCCTGAGCCAATCTTTATAATTGGGTCCAGTCAGTCTATGTGTGTCTAGGATACGTGCCAGTGGGTTGGACGCAGACATTTTCCTGTAGAGAGTCAAAGATTCTAGTTAGATACTGTAATTTTGACTTGACCAATTTGTTTAGGGATTTTATTTTTAAACAAATTAGCTCCCACTATTTTCTCGGATCCCTACACTCCCTCTGTAGAGATGCGAAAATCTCCGCGATTGATGATTTCTAGTGGGTGGTGCGGTCTCACCAACTGACTCATCACCTCACCTAACAGTTATTGGTGATGGGTTAGCCAATGAGTGAACAACTCTTGTTCAATGATTCTCTAATCATGGTGCACCCAAACTTGGTCTCTAATTCATGAATCTCACCGTATCCGGAATATTGATCCACTCCTTAGTTAAGTCAGACCCACCATTTGCATAGACTGGGTTCCTAATTGGGTCTCTCACCGTATCCGAAATATTGAGCCCAACTCATCCTCCAGCCCATAGCATCCAATGCCTAATAGACATGGTTGCGTCTTCCCGGTGCAACTGAGCCACTGTATCCAGCCGAGAACAATCAACCCCGGGAAGGGCCCGCACGTCTACAATGGTGGAAGACCTCGGACTTAATCTTTTCTTAGGGAGAATTGATTCAGGTCTCATTAAACTAGACTTGGCTTAGTCATAACAATTATGACTAACCTAGTGGCATGGGTCAGCTCGGATTATTGACCACCTCAGATCAGAACTGTGTCAACAGATATGGCCAGGTAAGTGAGACCGGTGGAAGGAATATGCCGTTAACTCGCACAAGAACGCATTCAGGTCGAGTAGCTTCCAATTAAAAACCAGTCGGTCGTCTGTGCCAAACTTACCTTAGACACCAAATTGTTGAGTCAGAACCAATTGGGTTAGCCTACAATCCAGACTCTAACCTCTGAGCCTAATTAGGTCTTGCTTGATCGTGACTCGATCTTGACCCAGACTTAATCCTATTAGGCTGGTCAATTTAAGCATTGTTGATCCCATCTAACCAACTCTTGATTCGGTTTGATCAACCGCTTAGACCTAATTGAGCTACCCAAGCCCGAACCCAGTATTATGAATATGTCTTAGATCTGAAATTCTCAATTTTAGACCTAATTAATATTCCATAAACTTAATTCTTAATTAAGTTGGGTTCATAAACAAAATATGCACAATAAATCCTAGGGTTTCAGGATCTAGGGTTTTGCAGAAAGTAAGTTTTGGGTTTCTGATTAAGGACGAACACGCAGCACCCCTACACGTCATAAGAACACCCCATCGAATGGGAAGAGAGGGCCTTTAAACCCTTCTTCGTTCTTATGACCGGACGGCCAAGAGGAACGCCTTAATCAGGAACATGTAAATCTACAAAACAGTTATAGATCTATATCATATATCTCATATACAAATTTAGATCTAATCAATGGCATATTTTGCATACATCTCATGTATCAATCATGCATGTTTTCAGATCTAAATTATCACATAATAATCTAAAAAATTAGATTTAAATTGATCTAATCAAAATAAATTCTAATCTAGACAATTATGTAGAACTATTCTACAACTAGTCTAGTCATGCATCTATCATATCTCATATGATATTTAAAATTAAATAATTTTTATTTGCTGTTTATCAGATGTTATTATAACACTTATAATATCAGAAAATAGTAAATAAGAAGATCTAAAATATGATTTAATCATATTAAATCAAAGACATGCAAAACTATTCTATAGAACTATTCTATTCTAGAACTAGTCATGCATATCTTCATGTTCTTAGATCCAAATCATTTAATTTTAATTTTTTCTGATTTCAGATCTGATCACATCTCATGTGACATCTGAAATCACTTTATTTTTAATTAAAATAAAATTAAAATCAGATCTAAACAATTTTAGAACCATGGCTCTGATACCAGTTGAAGGGAAATCCTGATTTCCCGGTCCAGGTTCGTCCAGATCTGATTAGATCAAGAGATATATTTCAAAAATTTTCTCTTGATCTCTTAATCAGATCTTGATATGTTTCAGATCTGATTCTTATTATTTTAATAAATAAAATAAAATAAGATAAATTAAATCAAATTTCAATTTACCTGATTTGGGTAATCCTATTACCCTGTAGATGATCCTGATTGCAGCGGAAGGTTCTGGATCTTAGCCACGCAAGCGCCTGGCCTCTACCGGTATCCACTCGGGTTGGATCTGGAGAATCCTCTTCTTCTCTATCACACCTCCAAAAATCAGATCTGGATCTGATCTGGAGGATCTTCAAAACTCTTTTGAAGATCTGCAGTCGTCCTTTTGCAGCAGCGCAGCCTTCTTGCTTTTGATCGCCTTTCCTTGATCTGAATCGCACCAAACTAAGTCCAAAACACTTTTGGACGTGGAGAGCAAGGGGAGAAGAGAGTATGGCATGGAGAAGGAGGGGAGAGGCAGCCTTGGACGTGGGAAATCTCTATTGAATTCACTTAGGATTAGGGTTGGGCGCAGGGTCTTATTTATAGACCTCTTGTGATCCAACTCCTCTTCCTCTCAACCAATCACAACCCTTTGTGAAATCAGATCTAAATCTGATTGGTTGAAAAAGAGACCCCTGGATTCCTCCTTAGAGGGCGCCTAAGACCAGTCAAACTGGATTCTTAGTAGAACTCTGATTGGAATCCTAAAGGGAGGTGGAGTCCTTGTCCAACAAGGACTCCTAGGCGCCTCCTACTTGGGCTCACGCCACCCTTGGCGTGCGCCCTTCTCCTTGCCAGGTTCTGGCAGGGGGACAAGCCCCCACCAGCTCTCCAATAGGTGCATGACATGTGGTCAAAAGTCAAAGGGTCAATGGTCAACGTTTGACCAGTCAACGGTAGACTTTTGACCAAAGTCAAAGAACAAGAAATGGCAGGTGACCAAAAATGGCAGGTAATGTCTTACAAATAAGACAACCTATTCTGACTTGGACAACCTCCAGTCAGACCATATGAAGGCCTCTGATTGAGCACAAACTCCTTTGGCTCAGTCAGGACAACTTATTTATGATAGTAAAAGAAGAACGTTAGGTTCAATCGAGTGCTAGCACGATTTCCTTGAACCTAATTGAATCTCATTCAGATCAATTGAACTAGATCAGTTCAATTGATGATCACCAGATTCAAACCCTTGTTTGTGTGACCCAGTTAGGTTCAGTTCTGTATGGTAATGGGATATGTCATGATCTCTATCATAGACATCATCGAAACTCCTTTCGATGGATCAGAACTCTTCTGATTCGAACAGCTAGAATGATCGATCATCTAAATCATTCTAATTGCTCCCAAAATCCACCAGTGACACCTAGCAGTATATGGTGGCAACCCATCAGAGCTGAATGCGAACCTCTTGGTGCAGCTACCTGTGTGATTCAGTTCTTCTATCTTGAGCCCCGATCAGATTAGGGTTAAGGTGAACTCGTCAAACCCTAGTCTCTGTCATATGATGTAATCATTCGATTCGAGTCCAATGTGAAAATCTAAATAGAAACTCTTTCTATTATTTCACTCTACCATGGCCATGGATTTCTGGACTTGATTCTCATGATCATCATAGGGCTACTCCTCTACCACCGAGGTAGATAGATCCCATCTTGATGCAATCCAGTTCCTACAATGAACATGTCACAGCCAACATACACCTCAGGGTTCCATATGGCTAGGAGACCGAGTAATGGTGTAGTCAAACTATAACACCCTCAAGGTGAACTGCCGATGCATCTCAGGTCAAAGAACCAGACACACTACTGCAGCATCGAGTCAGTCATTGACGAGAAGGTAGACTCCCTAATGACTACTCGAGGTGGTCACGCTCAGTGCCCTCGTTCTCTAACGAGTACCTATACTCTCGCTCCGGTGTCTCCACACCGTAGACTCAAGACTCATCTACTAAAGAGAAGCGATCGTACACCAACCTTCCGGATCAATCACCATCCTCGTGATGATCCTATGGTCGAGAGCTGTTTATGAGTTAATAATGATCATTCATGTCTTAAATTTTCAACTCTTGAAAATATGAATTATCATTACCATTAACTCAAAGGATGTATCACAGACACTAAATACACATGTGTGATAGAAAATAACCCATTTCATTAATTATAGTCAAAATTACAATTTTGCCCCTAGAAGTGTATTACAAGTGTCAGCCAATTCTGGCTTCTAGGGCACATATATCTAACAGCGAGGCCATCAATGAGATGTGCAAAATAAAGTCCAAATCGGAGGTGGGTGGCTCCGGTAGGATCCTCCAACACTCAAGTCAATTTTTTGGTCAACTGGAATGAAGTGCTTAGGAAATAAAAAAGCAGAGTAATGGAAAAGAGAAGAGTGCTTAGAAGAAATGTATCTAGAGGGTTCCTTTTATAGATGGAGTATGTAACAAACTGATAGTGACAGCCATAACCGTCTGATAGTGGGCTGCTCAGGCCACATGGAATTTGTTATGGAGGGTGATGTTCATTATCATAACTTGCCAGTCAAGAGTGGTGTCTGTTATCATGATGTGCTAGTACGTTGGGGACTAATAGTCGAAGTTCGGATGGGGTAGGCACTGATTGTGAAGAGCTCCAAGTCACAACGGCTCCAGGAGAGTTCGACCTCTTTTAGGGTCATCTGCATGCAGGTTGGTTCATCTTGGGTTGGTGGCCAGATTCATGTGGATAAGGAGGCCCTTTCGGACAACTGGGAGGAGATTGATTGCAAAAAGTTCATCCGAAAGAAACTCGACTGGAAGAGGTCAACCATAGGAAGTTCATCCAAAAGGAGCTCAATTGGAGGAGGTCGATCGTAGGAGGTTCGCCCAGAAGGAACTCGACTGGAGGAGGTTGACCATAGGAAGTTCATCCGGAAGGAGCTTGACTGGAGGAGGTTGACCGTAGGAAGTTCGTCTGGAAGGAGCTCGACTGGAGGAGGTCGTTCGAAAGGGGTTTGATTGGAGGAGGATCATTTGGAGGGAGTTCAATAAAGGAAGATCGACTTGGATCGGGGGAAGGATCATTTGGAGGGAGTTCGATTGGGGGAAGATTGTCTAGAGGGAGCATGGATGGGCTTCAAACCTGTCATTCATTTTTAATTAGAGGACAAGGTTAGCATAATGGTAATTCTCCTTCACTTATTCAAGATCGCATCGCCAAACTCCCATGCACTCTTGGAAGGTTCCACAGCATTGAGCTCATCATAGAGAGGATCAACGAATCCAATAGGGAGGAGGTCGGCAACCTAGGACTTCGGACAAGAATTTTGGCTGGAGCCATTTTACCCTCAACACTTGTCCTCCTCTCGAGTTTGAATTTCGGATGAAGGAAGTATGAAAAAACAACTACAGTCAAAGTTCTTGGATAGTTCCTTGCCTTGGAGAACAAAACTTTGCCTTTTTCTTAAATTGGTGTTGTGATTTGATGTTGAATGACTTGAACGGACATAGCTCCTCAAAAACTCATCGAGCATGGAGCTCCATGTATGGCGTAGTTATTGCCTCACCAGACGATAGGTGTTAGTGTGACATGCAGTGGGTTGGGGTTGACTGATGGAGTCCTACAATCATAACTTCCTCTGAGACTCTGATTTCCTATTTAAACTCCTCTCCCTTCGTCTATGGTTTCTTGCTTTTGCTTGGGCTTCTACTTCTTCTTCTTCTTCTATCTCCCATCATCTTTGAGTGTTCCCATTCTCGCTGCCCCTACTCCTTCTATGACTTTTTCAACTGCCAGCATCTTTCTTCGATCTTCTTTCATCTTTCTGGTCTTCTTTCCATGTTTTTCTAGGTTAGTCTTTCATCCATGTCCTCTTGACTTTTAGTTTCCTTGTATTCTTCGGATTTCTTCAAGTTTTTCTGGGTGGATACCGTTGTTCTTCATTTTTGGGCTTCCACCACCCCTTTTTTTGAGTTCTTTTCAATGAATTTTATTTGATTTAGCTTGATCTAGATGTCATCTAAGGTTTCTTGGTCAAGCTGTTCTAGGAGTTCAGCTGACCCAAACCCCAATGACCCCAAAGTTAGGATGGAAATTAGACCTAGGGTAGTACCTCAGCCAGACTTCAAACCAGAGTCCATTCTCTGTTCTTTAACCTTCAAGGACCTGTCACTAGTTAGGATTCAATATGGGATGCCTGCCGAGTACGAGCTGAAACTTCTTGATTTAAGTGGTCGGGCTTGTGCTCCTCCTTTAGGTTGGTTTTACTTATACCTGAAGGCCTTTCGTGCTGGATTAAGGCTTCCCCTTCCTGACTTCATTATAGCTCTTTTTTGCTTTTAAAACATCTCCATGGCTTCAGTAGTTCTGAATTTCTTTAGATTTATTATAGGATTTCTTGCTCTCTGTATATCCGCCAGGGTCTAGCCCATGGTTTCTCTTTTTTGAACCTTCTTCACCTTCAAGCATCATCTTTCTGCCAAGGATTGGTGATATATTTTCTTCTAGTCCAGCAAGAAGGGGTTGCTTAAGGGTGCCCCCTCTTTCATCCATAATTAGAAAGAAAAGTTTGTCTTTGTTTCTTATCTGACCCTGCACATAGGACTCCCATCTTAGGGGTACCTAAGGGATTTCGTTCGCCGAGCCCTAGGATTAGAGAAAGTGGACCAAGAGTCGATTACCATAATCAGAGATTACTGAACTCCTCTGATATCCAAGCTAATAAAGGAACAAACCTTGCTCAACCTTGGCCTTAGCCCTCTAAATTCGATAGGTACGCAGTCGAAGTCGGTGAGCCATCGCCTTTTTCCTCTTTTTCTTCTTTCTTTTCTGACTGTGCTTTTATCTTTATGGCAGAGATGGATGTTAAGGCCGTTGAAATACTTTCAAAGAGGCTCCAAGCCTGCAAAAGAAAAGGTACTACATTCAATGAGCTTGCTGCCAAGAAAGCTAGGGTGGACACCTCCATCTCTACAACACCTGCTGATGCCGTCGCCACCGTCGAGGTCGCTACAGTTGTCGAGGCCACCTTCACCGTCGGGGTTGGCATGCTGTCGAGGGCTCTGCACCTTCATTGTTCATGAGTCCTCCAACCGATGACCCAGCCCCGCAGCTTCCTATTAAAAAGGAAGAAGGGGAGAAGAAGAAAGGAAAAAGGGTCATCATGAAGGTGCTTCGCAAGGCATGCCCTGATGGGTCCGATTATGATGGCGACAATTCGAGAGAAGATCCCTTCAACAACCTAGAGCTTGTCCAGGATCTAACTAATAAATTTGCCCTGCTTGAGGTGATAGACCAGATGGCCGACCTCGACC
Source organism: Cocos nucifera (assembly GCA_006176705.1). Lineage (NCBI taxonomy): Eukaryota > Viridiplantae > Streptophyta > Magnoliopsida > Arecales > Arecaceae > Cocos > Cocos nucifera. The sequence continues at coordinate 54,473 of QRFJ01001436.1, forward strand.
ATATGCAGCTCATCTAGGATTCCCTCAAAACCTTCCTCAACGTAGTCATCCTATTGATTTTGTTTTTTTTTATAACATAGCTTATTTGCTGCAGTCGGATCACCAAATACTCGCACATATTAAAATGGTGAATCGACTGAGGTCGGAAGTGTTGATAGCCTGAAAGGATCTTTAGGCTGAAATTGACCACCTCTAGGGAAAGACCACCAAGGCTGAGCATCTCCTAAAGGAGAAGGCAGTCAAGGTCAAAGGTCTACGAGAGATGCTCAGACAAGAAGGGCTCACCTCAATGGGGTTGAAGGCCGCTCTGGCCTTAGAGGAGGAGAGAAGGAAGAAGGCCAAGGCTAAGGTCGGCGAGCTAAAGAATCAAGCTTTGAGACAAATCTCGAAGATGAAGATCTAGGCAGTGGAGGAGTTCAAGATCTCTTCTGAAATGAGAGACCTGAACGTTGCCTTCAGTCAGGAGGCCTTTCAAAAGGGATATAAACTTTATGAGGATCGAGTGGCCACTAAGTTCCCCAAACGTGACCTTGACTTCTTATATGAGGTGGTCCCTGATAAAGAGGCAAGACCGTCCGCTGTTGTGGCCGACCCTTCTCCTGTCGATGCTACTCTCGAGCCCTCTGAACCTACCATTGAGGTGCTAGGAAACGTTTCGACTTTGCCCACCGCTATGCCTCCTGAGGTCTAGAATTTTAAATGATTGTACTACTTTTTTTTTTATTTTATGTATATTCAAACATTTTGAGAAATAAAAATGAGTTTTCTTTCTCTTTTACTTATGCTATGGTGAATGTTATTCAGAATCCTTCTAGTGACCAAAGTCAAGGTCAGTCATCCCCAACCAATATTGAACCACCATCTAAGGTTATCTCTCTGAGACCTATGATGAAGGGTTTGAAGAGGGAGATCCACCATCTAAAGAAGAAGTTGAAGAAGATAGAGGACGAGCTCTAGAGATCCAGAAAGAATACTTCAAAGGCAATAGTTCAAGTCACTTGCCTTCGCTAGTTGCATATGAAAGACTCCACGAGCTTCAGCATTAGGAAAGATAACTTCAAAAGAGAGTTGGCCGAGTTTAAGAAGAGTGCCAGTGAGAAGTCCTGGGCGTTAACTGTGAAGGCCAGCTCCCTTGAAGTTGAGCTCAAGATGATGAAGAAGAAAATTCACCTGCTGGAGGGGAGTTCGTCATGGTCTTCTGATAAGGCCTGGTATGAATGGGATTGGTCGAAGAAATTTTTGGAGCTCCAAAACCAACTTCAGGATGTCGAAGTCTGGCACAATGGTTATAGAGTATGCTAGGTGGAGAAAATGTCTAGACTTGAGCATGAGCTGAAGGTGGCAAGAGATGAAGTGACTCATCTTCAAAAATAGTTAGCTGATAGCCAGTAGGTCGGTGTTGATAGAGAGTTAGGGTGGCTTGCCTACTTAAGGGAATCCTTTGGTGATCTTTCATCAAGATATGAGAAGAGTAAGGGCGAACTTCAATAGCTGAAGATCTAATTAATGTATGAGCATCAAGCCGTTAAGAATGTGGAGGCCGAGTTGGAGGTCTTAAGAAGGCAACTATAGGAGTCCAAGGATAATTTCCAGTGGACTGATAAATTATTTATGGAGAGTTTGCTAAAAAGGAAAGAACTTGAAAAATAAATCATCAATTTGAAATGATCTTTGGCGATGGCGGTGATCGACAGTCCAAAGTCTGAGGATTCCGGGCCCTCTTAGGACTTTGCTTATCTTTTCTCTCTCTTTTTTTTTCTTTTTTTTGTACATGACCTTGCGGACCTTTGTAACAGGCTCCAGCTTTAACAAAATAAAGTTTTTCTCAGTCATCTCTGTCTTGCATGGATTCATCATCTATTATTTTTACCATTTTCTTCATCTCATCTTTTATCGAAATAATCATTGGTAGGTGTTTTCCCCCTATTGGAGGTCTTCATCCTCGTTAGGATGAGGTTCTCCTCTTATTTCTGATGATATCAATTTTTTGTCTCCCTATCAGGATGAGGTTCTCCTCCTATTTCTAATGGGATTGGTCTTTCTTTGTTAGGACGAGGTCCTCCTCCTGTTCCTAACAAAGGTATAGGAGCATAAAAGGATGGTTTCATTGGCTCTCTCTTCTTCCTATCTTAAATAACCAGAGGTCTTCAGGAACAGGTTGGCCTTTTTTGTCCCTCGTTAGGATGAGGTCCTCCTCCTATTCCTAACGGGGTTGGCCTTTCTTTGTTAGGATGAGGTCCTCCTCTTGTCCCTAACAAAGATATAGGGACACAAAAGAGCTGTTGCATGGGCCTCTCCCCTCCTCCTATCTTAAATAATCAGAGGTCTTCGTCACCCATATCAGGATGAGGTCCTCCTATTTCTGATATGGTTGGCCTATTTTATCCTCCCATCAGGATTAGATCCTCTTCCTATTCCTGATGAGGTTGGCCTCCCTTCGTTAGGATGAGATCCTCCTCCTGTCCCTAATAAAGGTATACTATTGCAAGGGCCCTCTCCCCTCCTTCCATCTTAAATAAATAGAGGTCTTCATCACTCGTGTTAAGACGAGATTCTCCTCTTGTTATTAATATAGTTGGCCTTTTTTGTCTTTCTATTAGGATGAGGTCCTCCTCCTATTTCTAATGGGGTTGGCCTCCCTTCGTTAGGACGAGGTCCTCCTCCTATCCCTAACAAAGGTATAGGGACACAAAAAAGCCATTTTAAGAGCCTCTCCTATTCTCCTGTCTTAAATAACTAGAGGTCTTCGTCATCCGTGTTAGGATGAGGTCCTCCTCTTATTTTTGACATGGTTGGCCTTTCTTATTCTCCTATCAGGATGAGGTCCTCCTCCTATTTCTGATAGGGTTGGCCTTCCTTTATTAGGATGAGGTCCTCCTCATATCCCTAACAAAGGTATAGGAGCACAAAAGGGCCGCTGCAAGAGCCTCTCCCCTCCTTCTATCTTAAATAATCAGAGGTCTTCGTTATCCATATCAGGATGAAGTCCTCCTCCTGTTCTTGATATGGTTGACCTTTCTTGTTCCCTTGTCAGGATGAGGTCCTCCTCCTGTTCATGATAGAGTTAGCCTTTCTTCATTCGGATGAGGTCCTCCTCCTATTCCTAATAAAGATATTTGGACACAAAAAGGCCATTGTAAGGGCCTCTCCTTTCCTTCTGCCTTAAATAATCAGAAGTCTTTGTCACCCGTGTTAGGATGAGGTCCTCCTCCTATTCCTGACATGGTTGGCCCTTTTTGTCCCCCTGTCAGGATGAGGTTCTCCTCCTGTTCCTGATCGGGTTGGCCTAGGTCTTCTACTTAGTTTATTGATGAAGTTCGACCGGGTCATTTCCTACCATCACATGCCAAAAACAAAATAAAAATATTGAAATAAGGGGATTTTATTGGAGTTGAATTATGGGTAGTACATATTAGATGTGTGTCCTAGATGAAGAAACCAGATCTAGGATTTCAAGGCTAGATCTTGAAACTTTTTCTAGATCAGTAGTGGAATACTCAAAATTAATCTAATTAATTCTAAATATTAGATAATCCCTAGATCTAAGACCATATTATATGATTATACCATGGAATTTAAATCTAAAACCAAAAATAAATAAGGAAAGGTTGATCACATCAATCTAGATCTACACTACATCTCATCCATGTATGAAAAAAAAATAGATCAGATCTATTACCTATGTGAGTTAGACATTCTAACTTGTTGATCGGGGCTTGAGGATGAAGTTGCAAGCCGTACACACATCCAACCTCTAGGAGTCATCCATATGAGCCCACGATCATGATTAAAAATCCAGATGCTGAAAATCAGCACAGTATGCTAGTACTGCATTGATCTTTCTTCGATGATTGATCAGATGCCTCCTTTCTTCTAGATTGGACTATTCCAAAAGAAGAGAAGGAGGAGAAGAGGTTTTAGATGTGAGACACTCTTAAAAAATCCAAGGAAGAAGGAAGGGAAGAGATGAACATAGCAAACCTAAAAGAAGACCCTCTTCTTCTTCTCTTTGCTCTCACCTAGACACCTAGTTTGGTGCCTATGGAACCCTAATGCCCAAAGGTCCTTTCCCTCTGATTTTCACACACCTCAAATCCCTCTCAAAGTTCTATAACCCACAAAATTTCAAGCCAAAATTCATTCAAAATATATAGAAAAAGAAGAGTCCTTGTCTAGATCAAATACTAGACAAGGAAAGGTCAAACAGGGCAAGTTAAGGGGTGCCCAACTCTTGGGTGCTCCCTCCATAATTTTTGGCATGTACTAGCAAAGAAAGGCACACAAGAATAGGGGTTTCTCATGTGAAATAAGAGAGAAATTAATTGGGAGAGGGGGCAGCACCTTTTGGGAAGAGTTTTGGTTTGTTAGGATTTTATCTCATAGAATCTAATATCAAAACAAACTCCTTCTTTGACTTGACCTTCTACCCAATTACCATATGACAAAGAGAGGGAGAGAGGGGGCATACATGAAGATTAGGAAGAAAAGGATTTTTCATAAAAAATATCAAAAAAATAGGCATGGGGGGCATTGGGACTAAGGTGGCACAAGGAGGAATCCTAGTCTTACTAGGATTCTATCTATGGCTTGGTCAAAGTGGTTTCTTAAACCAAATTAAACCAAAACCAACTCAACTAAATTAAATTAAGTTCTAACTCAATTGATGGTTCAATTAAATTAGATTTAATTTTAATTTAATTTTTTAATCAAATTAGAAAATTGGGTTGACCTAAGTCCTAGTTAGACTAGGATTAGTTTTTTCTTATACTTATCCAAGAAGTCAATTGGACTTGATCCAATCAAGCCCAAATCAAATCTAATTAAATTATATTTAATTAGACTTAATCTCAGTCCTTTGACTTAATCAAATTAAGTTAATTACTAATCAAATTGCTAATTAATCCTTCAGCAACACTTGCACTAGGTTAAATATCAATCGTATCGATCGTTTAACCCTAGAATGATTCTTAATCGTTAATCAACCATCCGATTAGATCATGAGGTCTAATGTGTGTGACCTCATAGATCCAAACCTAACCTGATAGCATAGGAATAAATTTTTATACCAATCAAAGTGACCATCAAGCAATGATACCAGACGGTCGAATAGGTCGAATGTGTAGAACACCATCCTTAGAACCCATGCAGATATAGTTTTCATATAATTCATCCCCTTGACCAAAATGCTTGTAGGACACCTCAGAGTTCAACTGTCAACTCTGATCAGATTATCCACATGTATTCTAAAATATCAAATCTATCTGATGGATTACCTTAGCTAAGATTTTGCTATATTAAAATATAGTGATACATTCTTCTCCAACTCTTAGAGTGGTCAATTCTATCTTGATCATACACCGACTTTGCAAAAACTTGACTATACCTAGAAGCCTTCCATTACTAAATTAAAAATTCAGTTAGTCTGGTACCAAAATGATAATTATCATAAATTCACCAATAAAAATATTAATTTATCAATTAATTTATATTAATTTTTAAGAATTAATGATCAATTTATATATATTTTTAAGAAATTAATATTTTTATTAATTAAAAAAATTTATTTAAAAAATAATAAAAATTAAAAAATAAAATTTTATTATCAATAGAAAGAGCTCATTTTTTTGATCATAATAAAATAAGTTTGAAGCAAAACGAAGCTAAAACGAATAAGATATTAATTTCTAAAGATAAAAAAAATTAAATAAAAAAAAATGGTTCAGTCGGCTCCGTAAGCCAAGCCACCAAGTCGAGCCAAGTCGATGAAGCTAGCATGTCCAAATGTACCAAGCCAAGCTGACTCAGCCATGGAAACTGTCAGTCGGTCCATGATCCAGGCATGGACCGCCAGCTCAGTAGAAATCGGTGAATCACGGAGCGACATGTGGTGGACCTAGACCCTTAAAGGGTTCATAGAAAATCTATCGTAGCTTACAAGGCATTTTGGACTTTTCACTTGGTGATAGGAGATGCTGATTCATTGTGGTGTATGGTGCAACTTGTCCACGCGGTCCATAGCTACAGTAATTGCACGATCCAATGGCTTGTGTTCGATTCAGTGGAAATCCGACGGCCGACGATAAATCTTTCTTTGATTCGAATAGTGCTCAGCGATGTGGTGCAATCCAACAGCCAGAAAACCAGCCAGTGAAGATTCGACGGTGGAGAAAGCTCCTGGCAGTGATCAAGACTCCCAACACACGATCAGCAGCCAGATTTTCTCCATCAATGCACGATCAATGGCCAAAATTTAATCCGACCTGATTTGGGCCGATTTACATCCAATTTTGATGATTTTTGGTTCGTTGGATTCCTATTGAACGGTCAGATTTCATCCAGAGTAGTAAAATTCAACCAGAACTCCTTTTAATCTAATTTTCACTCAGATTTCTCCATATTTTAATGATCAAAGAGCTCCTTAGTCCCACATTGCCTAGAAGAAAACTCTCCAGTCCTCCTAGCTCTATAAAAAGGACCTCAGGCCTCTAGAAATCGATAGATCTAATTAGAGGAAAGCTTTGGTACAGGGCAAAGCTATGCTTTGGGTTAATGACTGCTTCAAAACAATAGGTGCCGAGAAAAAGAGCTGGACTTCTACACCATCTTTCTACCAATGCCGATCCAAGATCAGAGATCAGGCTATTTTATTTTCTTTTCTTTTTAAATTTTATATATTTAAATTCTAAAATTTTAATTAATAAAAATTTTATTTTTTATACTTTAATTTTAGCTTTTTATTTTTGTTGTAATTTAATTTCTACACTTTAATTATTCCCTTTTATTTTATTGCAAGTAGATGCTAAGATCTAACTAGTAGATCTTTGTACTAAGTTTAAATTTCTGCACCTTTTAGTTTTTGCTTTTTATTTTTCGACTTCACTTTTAATTTCAAAACTTTTTTTTTTTCAAAAATCAAAGATTTCAAATCTAAAAACACTACCTTTCCTATGGATTCGACCTGACTCACTGCTATCTATGTATTTTTAATTATTTTAAAATTTTAAATTAAATTGATAAACATGGTGTCTTAACGACAACATCGCACTCCTATCAGATTTTTGGCATCATTGCTAAAAATTATTTTTGATTTTTAATTTTTAATTTTTTTTATTTATTTTAAATAAATTAAAAATAATTTTGACAATATTATCAAGTGTTTGGTGTCGTTGTCGGAGAAGGCACGGACATTAAGTTTTTGATCTCTTTGATTTTTCTATAAATAAATTGTAAATAAACTATATTTTCTTATAATATTGCTTGCTAATCTTTTTTTATTTGTAGATAAAAAGATTAAAGATCAAAAAAGATATCAGGGTTGGTTTGGTGAGATCAATCTAACTCTAATCTTTCCTTTTTATTTATTATTTATTTATTTATTTTTAAATTAATTTAAAAAAATCTCATTTAACATAATTAAAGCCTCAATAAGATTAGAAATTCTAACTATTTAGAGCATGCATCATATTAGTTTTATTTTATTTGGTGATCATTGGAGACAAGGTAAGCTCTTAAGTTTAATCAATTTCATGCATCTACTTTAGTTGCATAGAATCCCTTGTTGAAAGTGATTATGCATATTCATCTTTTAAATTAATTTAAGGGACAACCCAATTAAACAAGATAAGATGGGGAATTGATCACCCTTCCTTGGCCCACAAACAACCAACCAGCATCCTGCATTGACCTAAGCCTTTAATTTTAAAATCAATTAGACATCAGCCCTAGGAGCTCGAGCTCAATAGGACAAAGAACCCTAAGAGTTGAACTAGATTAGGATTAGTCAATTTGACTAGTGTCTAGGAAGGTAGTTCTAATTGATTCCATTCGCTACCTAACCAAGCACAATTGGTGTCTAAGGTAAGCAACGGGAGGACTCCCACCGATCTTATACTTACCTGGCTAGTTGATTGGCTGATCCTATACTTAGAGGGTTTGATGGTGATCTTGATAGTTAGGAGCTGTCTAGATCTAGGAGAATCCTTAGTCAGGATTGATTGACCAACTTGATTGCTAACCAACATCAAACCTAATTAAACTTAATTCTTTTCTTTCTTCTTAGTTCCAGGACTCCTTAGGACCTCTTCTTTAGAACTCTTCTTTCTTTCTTCTCCTTACTCCTCTAAAAATAAAATAAAATAAAATAAAATAAAAATTAAATTAAAATAAAATATAAATTAAATTAAATTAAACTAAACTAACTAAAAATATATATATTAAAAATAATAATTAAATTAAATTAAAATAATTAAAAATAATAATTAAAATAATTTAAAAAAATATATTTTTTATAAAATAATAATATAATAAAAAATAAAAAAATATAAAAAAAATTTTAAAAAATTTTTGAACTATATGTTAGGGTTGCACTAGTGTAAACTTGGTAGAAAATCGCTTTACCTGATCTAGTTGAACCCAACCATAAAATTAAAAGGTTGAATTGTATTAAACCAGATAATCAAATGGCTAAAAATTTTAGATAACCATCTAAGCAGATGAAGAAATACTTTATTTCTTCCACCTATAACCCATCGACTTGTATCCAATTATCTGAAATTCATGCTACCCATTTTGAGATCAAGCCGACCATAATCCAGATGCTCCCATCTTTCTTTGGGAACACCAATGTAGATCCTTACAAACATCTAGATGAATTCTTAAAAGTCTGCTCTACGGTGAGAATTCAAAATTTAACTGAGGATGCCCTTAGACTAATTTTATTTTTATTATTATTAAAAGATAAAACTAAGTACTGGCTTGGCATAATAGGAAGATCAATTAAAATTTGGACTGAATTGCAAAGTAAATTTTTTAAAAAATTCTATCCCATAGGCCGAACCAACATTATGAGATGAGCTATCACTAGATTTGCTCAGCTTCTAGGGGAACATATTCATGAGTCATAGGAGAGACTTAAGAAACTTATTAGAAAATGCCCACACCATGGTCGTCTAAGTGGCAAATAATTCAAGATTTCTATGAGGATTTAGGAGACCAATACAGACAGATGGTAGATGCATCCTATGGAGGTGCATTCATGAACAAGAGTGAGGATGGAGCCTATACCTTATTTGAAATCCTGAGTAAAAACTAAATTAACCATGCTTCATTATCTTTCTACCAAACCTGGGTAGGGATCCATGAATTTAAACATCTAGAATTCAGTCTTAAGACTGATTCAAATTTGATAAATAAAGTAGACTTTCTTGCTCAGAAATTAGATCAAGTCCTAAAGCCAGGTCAATAATCTTTTGCATAATTCACACCATCTTCTAATTATTAGGAGATTTATTCAATTTGTGCTAGCCCAACCCATCACATGAATGAATGTCCTACTACACAGTTTCCACCTTTTATCCAAGAACAAGTCCAAGCTACTTTTCAAATTCATATAACTCTGGCTGGAGAAACCATCCTAATTTTTCTTGAAAACCACAACAGATTCAGGCTCAGACCTAAATTTCTTCTACCTAAAACTATCAAAATAGGATCCAATATCAAAACTATGCCTATAATAATGATCAGCCTAGTCAGTTTACCCAGCCATCATATAACAATCAGCTATCATACCCACCTCCTTAATAGACTAATCTAGCCGATGATAGATTTAACCAATTTTAATAATTAATTCTGAATCAACAACAATCGATCTTGACTCAATAAGAATCTATCACCAAGCTAGAAGCTCAAATAGGATAATTAGTTGAGTCTAACACGAGGAGAGAACTTGATCAACTATTAAGCCTACTAATTTTAAACAATCCACCTAATGTCCACCAACCACCTAGATCAAGTTATCAATTTAATATCTCACTTAAGAATCCCTAATTTAAGAATGACCCATACCAAGATCTGGTGAGAGAGGCTAGTACTATTGCTAGCCAAAATAAAAATTTAGAGGAACAGGTTAATACTGAGACTAACCATATAGAAGAATCCGAGCCTGGAACTAATACTGATACTGGTTCCAGTTTAAATGAGATAGACATAGGAAAATAGAGAATAGATGATTTATCCGAGACTTATAAACCTAATACCCTAGAAGCCGATTCTTCTTACAAAAATCAAGAGGCATGTAATGAAGAGTCAACGAAGTTATTTAAGTAAGATCACATTAATTTACCTCTAGAATTAAAACCATCTTTAGTCATCCTTCCAACATCCATTGAATCAAACATAACTCCTAATACAAAAACTCCATTCATGAGCATTTTAGAAGAACAAATAAGAGAAATTCTTAATAAACATGGGTCTGAGAATGGGATCATAAATTATATCTCTAAAATTAATAATGATTATAATGAGATTATAAATCAACTTTCTGAGATTGGTAATTTAAAACCATTGGAATTTGTCAATCCAATATTTGACATAGGATAGTAAGCTGCATTGTGTTTGGCCGAAGACTATAAATTTAGCGCTTATTGAGAGGCAACCTAATATTTAATTTTTTTTAGTTTAATTTATCTTTTTAGTTGACTTTTTTTAGGATAATTTGAATAAGTTGGAGAGAGAACTTAAATTTTCAAAGACATGTGCTGGACCAAAAATATAGTTAGGTGTATTTTTTCATGTTCTTTATTACACCATTTATTTTTCATCATTGAGGATAATGTCGATTAAGTTAAGGAGGAAGAAAAATAAAAATTTTAAAATTTTAAGTCCTCAAAAAGTTAGTATTTAGTATTTAGACACTTGATTATGCTTAAGAATCAAATTAAACTAAGCATTTTTAAAAGAAAATTTATACATAGATTAGAGAATTTATGAGATATTAAGAATTAAGTATTAAAAAAATTCAATAAAGAATTGTCTAGAACATAAAAGAATTTTTTTTTGAGCATTTCTAACTTTTTCTACTAGCATCAAATAAAAATCTACTTTTTATGAGCTTGTGTAAGATAACTATACATTTCTTCGTATAAAAAAAATATTTTAATAAAATAATTTTTAAGTACTTCTCACTGAGTAACCGAGCCTCTTTGCCTAAGCAAGCAATGAGTTTCGCATCAAAAGATGGGAAGGGCAAAGAAGCTCATTGCAAAGCTAGTCTTAACTCGTAGCATGTTTGATTCGAGCTAGTAAGCCCGAAGGGTATTCTATACCTAGTGCCCTAAAGCCAACTAGTTTAGGAGTCATTATTCCAAGACTCACTACATGCATCAAATAGAAAGCTTAAGGGGTTAAGACACTCAATAGTGGTACAACGTTAAAAAAAAAATATTGATTTCCCATCGAGTAATCAATCTCGTTGCCTAAATAAGCAATGATATTCATGTCAAAAAGTGAATAATATAAAAATAAAAATCAATAAATAAAGGACAGAAGTAGCAATACACTAGCCTATATGAAAGTTTAGATAAATCAGAGATAAAGGTGGGATAATTTAGAAAAAGTTCAGAAAAATTTAATATTCTTTACTTAATTTTTTTATTGATAAGTATTAGTACCCCAATGATATATCTCACTTAAGCTCTACTGAATATCAATGGCCATTTTAAAAACTGCTTAGATAAAATTTAAAACTCTAAAGTTAAAAAGATATTTAAAACTAAATTTTTTCTTTACTCGAGGATAAGTAAAGCTTAAGTTAGGAGGTGTGATAAGTACCATAAATTTATTAATTAAAATATTAATTTATTAATTAATTTATATTAATTTTTAAAAATTAATGATAAATTTATATATATTTTTAAGAAATTAATATTTTTATTAATTAAAAAATTAATTAAAAAATAATAAAAATTAAAAAATAAAATTTTATTACCAATTGAAAGAGCTCATTTTTTTGGTCATAACGAAATAAGTTTGTAGCAAAATGGAGCTAAAACAGAGAAGATATGAATTTCTAAAGATAAAAAAAAATTAAATAAAAAAATGGCTCAGTCGGCTCTGCAAGCCAAGCCACCAAGCCGAGCCAAGCCGACGAAGTCGGTGTATCCAAATGCACTAAGCCAAGCTGACTCAGTCATGGAAGCCATCAGTCAGTTCAGGATCCAGGTGTGGATCGTCAACTCAGTAGAAACTAGTGAATCATGGAGCGATACGTGCTGGACCTAGACCTTTAAAGGGTTCACAGAAAATCTATCGCGACTCATAGAGCATTTTGGACTTTTCACTTAACGACAGGAGATGCTGATTCATTGTGGTGTATGGTGCAGCTGGTCCACGTGGTCCATAGCTACAGTAATTGCATGATCCAATGGCCCGTGTTCGATTCGGTGAAAATCTGACGGCCCACGATAAATCCTTCTTTGACTCGAATAGTGCTCAGCGATCTGGCATGATCTGATGGCCAAAAAACCAGTTGGTGAAGATCCAATGGTGGCGAAAGCTCTCGATGGTGATTAGAACTCCCAACGCACGATCAGCGGCCAGATTTTCTCCATCAATGCATGATCAATGGTCAGAATTTAATCCGACCTGATCTGGGCTGATACACATCTGATTTTGATGATTTTTGGTTTGTTGGATTCCTATTGAATAGCCAGATTTTATCCAAAGTAGCAAAATTCAACCAAGACTCTTTTTAATCTAATTTTCACTCAGATTTCTTCATATTTTGATGATCAAAGAACTCCTTAGTCCCACATTACCTAGAAGAAAACTCTGCAGCCCTCCTAGCTCTATAAAAAGGACCCCAAGCCTCTAGAAATCAACAGATCTGATTAAAGAAAAGCTTTAGTATAGGGTGAAGCCAGGCTTTGGGTTAATAGCTGCTTCAAAGCAGCAGATGCCGAGAAGAAGAGCTAGGCTTCTACACCATCTTTCTGCCAATATCGATCCAAGATCAGAGATCAGGCTATTTTATTTTCTTTTTTTTAAATTTTATGTATTTAAATTCTAAAATTTTAATTAATAAAAAATATATTTTATATACTTTAATTTTAGCTTTTTATTTTTGTTGTAATTTAATTTCTATACTTTAATTATTGCTTTTTATTTTATTACAAGTAGATGCTAAGATCTAACTAGTAGATCTTAGTACCAAGTTTAAATTTTTGCACCTTTTAATTTTTAATTTTTATTTTCTAACTTCACTTTTAATTTCAAAACTCTTTTTTTTTTCTTTTTTTATTTCAAAAATCAAAGATTTTAAATCTAAAAATACTACCTTTCCTGTGGATTCGACCGACTCACTACTATCTACGTATTTTTAGTTATTTTAAAAAGTTAGATTAAACTGATAAACATGGTGCTTTAACAACAACATCGCGATCTTATTACAAAGCACAGTGAGTTGCTTGTAAGTTATTGAGGTGATCTTAGATCTAAGGGACAGTTATACCTATATCCCATCAGAGATATCCTCGACAATAGAATGCTCTATAGTTGGTCATGTTCAATGACGATGTATCTATATATCTCACCTGTATGCCATACCAGTGTCTCTACACTTTTTGCTTAAGAGGACAACCAATCTATATGGCATACATCAACCTATGCTCGATAGATGCTGTTGTCCTAATTAACAGTCTATCATTTGGTCGTGAACAAATTTAAGGACTAATCGATAAATTCTCTCTTTATTGAAGCTAAATAGTCCTAAGGACTTTATCAAAAAAATAAAGTTTATTAGAAGATGAAGACTTGTGATGAAAAACATGCCAAAGTATTTTATTTATCAATGATCAATCACATATACAAAGTAGCTCAACCATTAACATGCCAACGATTGACTTTTGAGACATAATTTTCAACAACTCCCACTTGTCCTAAAGCCACTCGACATAGTATCTAATACCCATCTTCAACTTATAATTATTGAACTCCTTGATTGCTAGGGCTTTAGTGAAAGGGTCGGCTAAGTTCTTCTTTTCATCGATCTTTTGAAGGTCGACGTCACCATGATCCACGATCTCATGGATCAGAAGGAAGCAGCACAAAATGTACTTTGTCCACTGGTGTACCTTCGATTTCTTTGAAAAAAGAGAGAGATAAGTGTACGGTTGGGTCTTCGTTCAAAGGAATCCTAGCGCCCTACTTGGGCTCACGCCCACCCACACCTTGCGTGGCGCCTTCTCCTTGCCAAGTTTCTGCGGAGGGACCAGCCCCACCAGCTCGTCCATAGGTGCATGACATCTCGTGCGCATACAACAGTCAAACGGGTGGACATGGTCCACGTTTTGACCAGTCAAAGGTAGACTTTTGACCAAAGTCAAAGATAAAGAAATGGCAGGTGACCAAAAATGGCAGGTAATGTCTTACAAATAAGAACATCTATTCTGACTTGGACAACTCCGAGTCAGACCATATGAAGGCCTCTGATGAGCACAAACTCCTTTGGCTCAGTCAGGACAAACTTATTTGATAGTAAAACAGAAGAACGTTAGGTTCAATCGAGTGCTAGCACGATTTCCTTGAACCTAATTGAATCTCATTCAGATCAATTGAACTAGTCAGTTCAATTGATGATCCCCAGACTCAAACCTTGTTTGTGTGACCCAGATTAGTTAGTTTCTTGTATATGGGATTGTGCAGATCTCTAGCTATGCAAACGACTTTACTCATACAGAAATCTTTCGATGGATCGAACTCTGATATTCGAACAGCTTAGAATGATCGACACTCCTATAAATCATTCTAATTGCTCCAAATCCACCAGTGACACCTACAGTAATATGGTGGCAACCCATCAGAGCTGAATGCGAACCTCTTGGTGCAGCTACCCGTGTGAATTCAGTTCTTCTATCTTGAGCCCCGATCAGATTAGGGTAAGGTGAACTCGTCAAACCCTAGTCTCTGTCCATATGATGTAATCATTCGATTCGACTCCAGTGTGAAAATCTAAATAAGAAACTCTTCTATATTTTCACTCTGCATGGCCATGGCTTAGGACTTGATTTCTCATGATCATCATAGGCTAGTCTCCTCTCACCGCGGGTAGATAGATCCTATCTTGATGCAATCCAGTTTACTACAATGAACATCGTACAGCAACATACACCTCAGGATTCTCCATATGGCTAGAGACGAGTAAATGGTGTAGTCAAACTATAACACCCTCAAGGTGAACTGCGCGCATGCATCTCAGGTCAAAGAACCAGACACACTACTGCAAGCATCGAGTCAGTCATTGACGAGAAGGTAGACTCCTAATGACTACTCGAGGTGGTCACGCTCAGTGCCCTCGTTCTCTAACGAGTACCTGTACTCTCGCTCCGGTGTCTCCACACCGTAAGACTCAGATCATCTACTAAAGAGAAGCGATCGTACACCAACCTCGCGATCAATCACATCCTCGTGATGATCCTATGGTCGGGAGCTGTTTATGAATAATAATGATTATTCATGTCTTAAATATTTCAACTCTTGAAAATTGAAATATTTATTCATTAACTCAAAGGATGTATACAGACACTAAATACATATGTGTGTAAAATAATACCCATTTCATTAATTATAGTCAAAATTACAAAATTTTGCCCCTAGAAGTGTTACAAGTGTCCCACAATTCTGGGCTTGGCACTATATACAACAATCTCCCACTTGCTAAGCCAATTGGCTACAAGTCCTAGAGTCCCCATCTTTTTCAAGTGGGTTCGATCTTCTGCTGGCCCAAATGGCTTTGTCAGTGGGTGCCACATTATTGGCGGGTTGACTCCTTGCACCTCCAACGTAACCTTTCTGCAAGTAATCCGAGAGATGATATGCTCGCTCAATGTGCTTTGGACTTCTGTGAGACTCGGCTCCTTACAAGGGCTATGCCATGGTTGTGCAAGTCAAGAGAATGGGCATCTGATGGCATTATCCATTTCTGCAGCAAACTTCGTAGCAAGAACGCTTCCTTTGCACCTCTGATGCAGCTATTATATCCTGCTTCCATGGGATCTGCTATCTACATTTGCTTGGAAGCTCTTCCAGCGACAGTCCACCTGCACTACAAAACAGATTCCAGATGTCGACTTTCGGATCATCTAGACGGTACATGAAGTCGCGAGTCTGTGTATCCCTGACCAGGAGTTCCATTTACCAAAGACAACACATAATCCTTATCTTATTCGTCACAAGGTATCTTAAGCTACACTCACAAAAATCCAGTGTTCTCACCTGCATTGCTGAATAATCTGCTGGTGACAGCTCAAGCAGGGCCTTACAGGTGTGTACTAGCATGGCATGACCTAGCTCCAATTGCAGAAGCATAAGGATCTGCCATGCGTTCTATTGCTCAGGTGTGCTGGGCAGACATCTTCTTGGAAAGATGAATACATGTGAAGGGTATTATCCTCCTTAAGTTTCCATACAAACCTCTTTATACTTCCTTATGTACTCTTCTGTGGAAAGTCTGAGTCATCCTATTCGTCTATCCCTACTAGACCGTATTTCTAGAATGAAAGGATGGCTTCACCGTAGGTCTTCATGAGAATTCTTAGACAATCCACATCTTGACTATGTCAACATGGGAAATATCATTCCCCAATAGAGGATGTCATCCACGACACATACGAGAAGCAAAGCGCTCACACGAACCCTTTGAAAACACAATGGTTCCTCTCGTTTTTTGATGAACCAAACTTTTTGAT
>QRFJ01001436.1:71017-183781 GCA_006176705.1 Cocos nucifera
GCTTGAGCTATGGGCTACCCAAGCTCACTGTCACATTAAAGTAGTATGGCACATCAAGGAGGCAGGGTGTTACTTCGAGCCTTGGATGGATGAACATCTTCTTAGCCACACACTTTCTTTGCTAGCATCTGATGTTTGCATGATACTCTGCTTGCTCAAACAGAGTCTGCACTGTATGCTGCTTAGATCTTTTATCAGTAGATGGCTCCATCCTTTAGAGTAAAGATATCGTCGATAGCTCTGCTATTCATCATGGTAGATTGAAAGATAGACTATAATCCCAAAGTTCAAATCTGTCGTCATCCATAAAGCAAACATTGGATTCATAGTACTGCTTAAATACTAATGATGATTCTTAACACCTTTTCAGTGATTTTCTCAGGAGTTGACTAATATCTATCACTACCCTTCTAGTGCAGTATCATGCCTAAGCTAATCGTCATACATTTCATATATGATAGACCCATTATCGAAGCATATGAATTCTATCCAATCGTTTCTCTCTTCAAGGTTGTCAGCACCCAATCCTTCTTACGAGAGTGAAGATTTCTTGATCCGATTTGGGATGATAACCGCTTTTTATCAATTCCCATGCTTTCTATGTATGATGGATTAAGAATTACCAAGCATCCTTGATAGACTATCCCATAGTGATCTTCATTCCTAGATTGTAGATGCTTATCCAAGTCTTTCATGGAGAACTGTGATGACAACCAGAATTTATTTTCTATGTGCAGGGAAATGTCATTCCCGTACTAAGAGAATGTCATCCACCGTATATAAAAAACAAGCGAAATACCACTACTGGACCTATTTGCCCATTTGTTAACATGGCAGGGTTCTTTCTCCATCTTAACAAGCCATACATTTTTACATCACTTGGGATCAAAATGCATTTCCAACTCTGAGATGCCCTCAATACATAAAATGGATCTCTGAACCCTGCACAGCCTCTGACTCATTATATCGATGTGAAACCCTTTAGGTTGTACTCTTTACACCTCTTTCATGTCAGCTCTTCACTTTAGGAAAGCTCATCTTCAACATGCCATCTAATCAGATCGTAGATAACTCTAGGTGGGTAGCGTATTGGCAGCATATTATCTGAAATGATGCTTGAAGCATTTACCACTCAGAAGAATGTCTCATCCATAGTCACTTACCATCAACATTGATTCAACACCCCTTGAACAACATAATGGGTTTATTAGGTCTCACCAGTTCGATCTATGCCTTTTTTCTTTGTTTGAAATATTCATTTCACCCCAAATGAGTATTAAACCCTTACAGGGTGAGTGTAACATAATTATCCAGTACGATTGTTGACCTTTCATTTAATCCATTTTAAGAATGTCATGGCTTTAGCATTCCTCAGAGGTCGGCATCTCTGCATGCATGACCACTGTAAAGTGATCGATCTATCATTCTCATCGGTATTGATGGATCACCTATCCTGGACTAAGAACCCATAGTGATCTATTGGCGGCTGGTGCGTACTGAAGGGCGAATCCTGATTTCCCGGTCCAGGTTCGTCCAGATCTGATTAGATCAAGAGATATTATTTCAAAATTTTTTCTCTTTGATCTACATCAGATCTTGAATATGTTTCAGCACTCTGTATTCTTATTATTTTAACAAATAAAATAAGATTAAATTTTAATCAATTTAATTTACCTGATTTGGGTATATCCTAATTACCCTGTAAAGATCGATCCTGATTGTAGCGGAAGGTTCTAGATCTGAGCCACGCAAGCCCTGGCCTTCTACCGGTATCCACTCGGGTTGGTCTGGAGACCTTCTTCTTCTCTATCACACCTCCAAAATCAAGATCTGGATCTGATTTGGAGGATCTTCACAAACTCTTTTGAAGATCTGCAGTCGTCCTTTGCAGCAGCGACGCTTCTTGCTTTTGATCGCCTTTCCTTGAATCTGAATCGCCCACAACTAAGTCCAAAACACTTTTGGACGTGGAGAGCAAGGGGAGAGAGAGTATGGCGTTGGAGAAGGAGGGGAGAGGCGCCATTGGACGTGGGAATCTCAACTAAGACTTTTTCTTGGAATTAGGTTGGCGCGCAGAAGGGTCTTATTATATAGCACCTCTGTGATCCAAACTCCTCTTCCTCTCCAACCAATCACAAACCTTTGTGAAATCAGATTCTAAAATTCTGATTGGTTGAAAAGAGACCCCTGGATTCTCCTTTAGGGGACAGCCTAACCCGACCAGTACACAACTATGGATTCTTAGTAGAACTCTAATGGAATCCTAAGCGAAGGTGGCAGTCCTTGTCCAACAAGGAATCCTAGGCGCTCGCTACTTAGGGCTCACGCCACCCTCTAGGGTTGCGCCTTCATCCTGCCAGAAAGTCTACTGGCAGGGGGACAGCCCCCACAGACTCTCCAATAGGCTGGCACTGTAACTGTGGTCAAAAGTCAAAGGGGTGAAATGAGCAACGTTTTGGCCCATCAAAGCGTAGACTTTGACCAAACAAAGAAACAAGAAATGGACACGGCTATGACCAACCAAAACAACCCAACCGCCACACCACAACCACAATCCACCAACAACCCACCCCCACCACAACACCCCCCAAAAATGGCAAGTATAATGTCTTACAAATAAGCACAATCATTATTCTAGACTTGGAACACCACCTCCACGTCAAGAACCATAATGACAAGGCCGTCATCGATTGAGCACAAACTCCTTTACGGCTCAAGTCAGACCAACTGCCTATTCTCATAAGATAGTACAACAGAAAGAACGTATTAGGTTCAATCCGAGTGCCATAGACACTGCACCAGTACTTCCATTCCCAGCACCGCTAACTTGAAATCTCATATCAGCCATCAAACATAGATCAGTCACCCTACCTTCGAAAATTGCTCACCAGACCTACACAACCATATTGTGTGAACCACAGTTAGGACACATCCTATCAACCTGTTATGGTAATGGAACAAATATCATCTGATTCTCTATCATAGCACATCACTCGAAACTCCCTTCTCGACTGGAAATCACGAACATTGCTACTACATGAATTTCGACAAGCACTTTAGAATGATCGATTCACTCCGTAATCATTCTAATTGCTCCCAAATCCACAAGTGACACACAGTAAATATGGTAGGAACCCATCAGAGCTGATATGGAACTCTTGGTGACGCTACCCGTGTTATTCCAGTTCTTCTACTTGACCCACGATCAGATTAGGTTTCATAGGTGAACTCGTCAATACCCTAGTCTCTGTCAATATGCTGTATATCATTCGTTCGAGTGCCAGTGTGAAAATCTAAATAGAAACTTTCTATTATTGTCACTCGCCAGCCATGTGCATTAGGAACTTTGATTCCATGATCACATCATAGGCTACTCTCTACTACCGCGATGGTAGATAGCATCCCTATCTTGATGCCAATCCGTTCGATACACAGTCATGCTTCCACGGATACAGCAACAAACACCTCCACCGCGAAAGTTCCTCTAACCAAGATGGCTAGCCGGAGGACCGAGTAATGGTGTGCTCTTAAACTATGAACAACACCACCTCACAGGTGCCAAACGATACCGGCAGCATCATCAGGTCCTAAGAACCAGACCATCTACTCCCACTGCGCCCAAAGCTGACATCTTCGAGTAAGCAGAGTCGATGACAGAGAGGTTACGACTCCACCTACTCCAGGGACCATACGTCCAGAGGTCACCGGCCATCCACGCCTCAGTGCCCTCGTTCTCTAGACGAAGCTACCTGTACTATCATTGCTCGGTGTCATCACACACCGTAAGACCTCAGCTTACCACTACACACCTACAAAAGAAAGACGAATCCCATAAAAAAAATAAAAAACTCTACACTTCAACACTCCTGTGACTTACAAATCTTCTCTCGGTTCACATCATTGAAACGAGTGTTCCAGCTCCGAGATGCTTGCTTAAGTCCATATATGGACCTTTGCAGCTTGCAAACCTTGTGATCAGTATCACTGGATGTGAAACCTAGCGGCTGTTCCATATAGATATCTTCCTCAAGATATCCATTTAGGAATGCCGTTTTCACGTCCATTTGCCATATTTCATAATCGAAATAGGCTGCAACAGCAAGCAATGTGCGGATGGATTTTAGCATAGCTACCGGGGAAAAGGTATCCTGATAGTCAATGCCTTCACGTTGACTATAACCTTTTGCCACCAGTCTAGCCTTGAATGTCTCCACATTCCCATCTGCACCAATCTTTCTCTTGAAGATCCATTTACACCCAATAGGTACTATACCTTCTGGTGGATCTACCAAGGTCCAGACTTGGTTTGAGTGCATCGAGTCGAATCTTCTGACTTCATTGCCTCAAGCCATTTCTCGGAGTCGATATCTGATATCGCCTCGTTGTAGGTTTTGGGATCATCACCATGAGCACCATTACCTATGAGGAACATTTCCTCTACATCCTCTGAAATAATACCTAAGTATCTTTCAGGGGGACGGGAAACTCTTTCCGATCTACGAGGTGGAGGAGGTAGTGTTCTTATTGGCTCAACCTGATTTGGTTCCACTTGGTCCTTAGCTCGTTTCTGCTTGTGAGACTTTCTCATCAAGCTTAATCTGCTTTCCAATGCCACTATCTTGAATAAACTATTTTTCAAGAAATATGGCATGTCGACTCACAATCACATTGTGGTCTTCTGGAATGTAGAAATAGTATCCTAATGACTCTTTAGGATATCCTATGAATCGAGCTCTAAAGGACCTAAACTCTAACTTGTCCGCTTGTTGTCTTTTGACATGAAGCCGGACAACCCCAAATTCTGAGATGACTCAGACTTGGTTTCTTACCGTGCCATATCTCATACGGTGTGGTAGGAACGGTTTTAGAGGGAACCCTATTCAGTAAATAGATTGAAGTTAATAATGAATGTCCCCAAAGAAAATCAGGGAGGTCTGTGAAGCTCATCATGGATCGAACCATATCCAATAGAGTCCGATTTCTCCGTTCTGAAACCCCGTTGAGTTGAGGTGTTCCTGGTGGAGTCCATTGAGAGACTATGCCATTTTCCTTAAGATAGTCTAGGAATTCCCGGCTAAGGTATTCACCTCCTCGATCTGATCGAAGAACCTTAATGGGTTTTCCAGTTTGTTTTTCTACTTCATGTCTGAATTCTTTGAACTTTTCAAAAGCTTCAGACTTGTGTCTCATAAGATACACATACCCATACCTAGACAGATCATCGGTAAAGGTAATGAAGTAGACAAAATTGCCTCTAGCCGGCACATCGAAATGGGCCGCACACATCAGTATGTACTAGGGCAAGGAGATCTGTGGCCCTCTCCCCATGTCCAACAAAAGGGAGTTTAGTCATTTTGCCTTGAAGACAAGATTCACAAGTTGGATATGACTCAAAAGTCAATGGACTCAATAGCCCATTTTTCTCCAATTTGTTAATCCTATCTTCTGCTATATGACCTAATCTCAGGTGCCATAGATATCTGTCGTTTGGACTATCCCTAGGTCGTTTGGCATTCACGTTTTGCTCGATAGTTAAAACAGGTACATCAATATGCAACTGATAAAGACCATTAATAAGGAAACCATTTGCAATTTTATTTCTTTCATAAAGAATGTTACAATGGTCCTTAAAGAAGGTGATCACATAACCTTCTTGTGCTAAGCATGAAACAGAAATCAAATTCCTGCTAGCTGCAGGCACATAATAACAGTCTTTTAAAACTAAGTCTAAACCAGATGGTAATCGCAAGAGGGTATGTTCCCACGGCTACTGCAGCAACTCTTGCTCCATTACCGATGCGTAGGATCATGTCTCCATCCCTCAGCCTCCTGCTATCCTCAAGACCCTGCATAGAAGTGCACAGATGAGCACTAGAACCAGAGTCAAGCACCCAACTGGATGCAGAAGAAACCGTAAGGTTAGACTCAATAACGAGCATACCTCCAGAAGGACCTTCCTTCTTGTTCTTCAGGGTGGCCAGGTAAGTAGGGCAGTTCCGCTTCCAATGGCCGTCGCTGTTGCAAATGGAAACACTTTCCTTTGCCATCGACCTTTCTTCTTCGGCTTCTGCCTTCTTCTTCTTTGATCCTTCTACCTTTTGCTTTTTCACAGACTTCTTTTTCTTTCCATAAGACTTTCTTTTGGAAGAAGTCCGTTCCATAGCAAGAACTGAGCCTTTAGAACCTTTCATAGAAAGCTCAGCGGTAACCAGCATATTCATCAACTTCGGCCAAGGAATTTTGAAGTTTATGCATGTGGTAATTCATGATGAATTGCCCATATGCATCAGTCAAGGATTGCAGAATAATATCATTCTGCAAGATCCAAGTCCAACTTCACACCGAGCTTCTCAAGCTCTTCCATGTCCTTGATCATTGTCAGACAGTGATCTTGGACTGACTGCCCATCACGCATCTTAGCCTTAAAAAGTCATTTTCGTGACTTGATATTTGGCTGCGCGACTCTGTTCACCAAACATCTCCTGCAGGTGAGCCAACATTTGGCGAGCAGTCCCGATATCTTCATGTTGGCGCTGGAGCTCATCAGACATCGAGCCCAACATGTAATATCTGGCCTTATTATCTTCGTCAATCCATTTTTCCAGAGACGCTCTCTGTTCAGTGGATGGACGAGCTGGTAAGGTGGGAGGGTCCTGGTCCAAAACATGTGGTTAACTTCTCTGAACCCAAAACAATTTTGTAGTTCCTGAGCCAATCTTTATAATTGGGTCCAGTCAGTCTATGTGTGTCTAGGATACGTGCCAATGGGTTGGACGCAGACATTTTCCTGTAGAGAGTCAAAGATTCTAGTTAGATACTGTAATTTTGACTTGACCAATTTGTTTAGGGATTTTATTTTTAAACAAATTAGCTCCCACTATTTTCTCGGATCCCTACACTCCCTCTGTAGAGATGCGAAAATCTCCGCGATTGAATGATTTCTAGTGGGTGGTGCGGTCTCACCAACTGACTCATCACCTCACCTAACAGTTATTGGTGATGGGTTAGCCAATGAGTGAACAACTCTTGTTCAATGATTCTCTAATCATGGTGCACCCAAACTTGGTCTCTAATTCATGAATCTCACCGTATCCGAATATTGATCCACTCCTTAGTTAAGTCAGACCCACCATTTGCATAGACTGGGTTCCTAATTGGGTCTCTCACCGTATCCGGAAATATTGAGCCCAACTCATCCTCCAGCCCATAGCATCCAATGCCTAATAGACATGGTTGCATCTTCCCGGTGCAACTGAGCCACTGTATCCAGCCGAGAACAATCAACCCCGGGAAGGGCCCGCACGTCTACAATGGTGGAAGACCTCAGACTTAATCTTTTCTTAGGGAGAATTGATTCAGGTCTCATTAAACTAGACTTGGCTTAGTCATAACAATTATGACTAACCTAGTGGCATGGGTTAGCTCGGATTATTGACCACCTCAGATCAGAACTGTGTCAACAGATATGGCCAGGTAAGTGAGACCGGTGGAAGGAATATGCCATTAACTCGCACAAGAACGCATTCAGGTCGAGTAGCTTCCAATTAAAAACCAGTCGGTCGTCTGTGCCAAACTTACCTTAGACACCAAATTGTTGAGTCAGAACCAATTGGGTTAGCCTACAATCCAGACTCTAACCTCTGAGCCTAATTAGGTCTTGCTTGATCGTGACTCGATCTTGACCCAGACTTAATCCTATTAGGCTGGTCAATTTAAGCATTGTTGATCCCATCTAACCAACTCTTGATTCGGTTTGATCAACCGCTTAGACCTAATTGAGCTACCCAAGCCCGAACCCAGTATTATGAATATGTCTTAGATCTGAAATTCTCAATTTTAGACCTAATTAATATTCCATAAACTTAATTCTTAATTAAGTTGGGTTCATAAACAAAATATGCACAATAAATCCTAGGGTTTCAGGATCTAGGGTTTTGCAGAAAGTAAGTTTTGGGTTTCTGATTAAGGACGAACACGCAGCACCCCTACACGTCATAAGAACACCCCATCGAATGGGAAGAGAGGGCCTTTAAACCCTTCTTCGTTCTTATGACCGGACGGCCAAGAGGAACGCCTTAATCAGGAACATGTAAATCTACAAAACAGTTATAGATCTATATCATATATCTCATATACAAATTTAGATCTAATCAAGGCATATTTTGCATACATCTCATGTATCATAATCATGCATGTTTTCAGATCTAAATTATCACATAATAATCTAAAAAATTAGATTTAAATTGATCTAATCAAAATAAATTCTAATCTAGACAATTATGTAGAACTATTCTACAACTAGTCTAGTCATGCATCTATCATATCTCATATGATATTTAAAATTAAATAATTTTTATTTGCTGTTTATCAGATGTTATTATAACACTTATAATATCAGAAAAATAGTAAATAAGAAGATCTAAAATATGATTTAATCATATTAAATCAAAGACATGCAAAACTATTCTATAGAACTATTCTATTCTAGAACTAGTCATGCATATCTTCATGTTCTTAGATCCAAATCATTTAATTTTAATTTTTCTTGATTTCAGATCTGATCACATCTCATGTGACATCTGAAATCACATTATTTTTAATTAAAATAAAATTAAAATCAGATCTAAACAATTTTAGAACCATGGCTCTGATACCAGTTGAAGGGAAATCCTGATTTCCCGGTCCAGGTTCGTCCAGATCTGATTAGATCAAGAGATATATTTCAAAAATTTTTCTCTTGATCTCAATCAGATCTTGATATGTTTCAGATCTGATTCTTATTATTTTAATAAATAAAATAAGATAAATTAAATCAAATTTAATTTACCTGATTTGGGTAATCCTATTACCCTGTAGATGATCCTGATTGCAGCGGAAGGTTCTGGATCTTAGCCACGCAAGCGCCTGGCCTCTACCGGTATCCACTCGGGTTGGATCTGGAGATCCTCTTCTTCTCTATCACACCTCCAAAAATCAGATCTGGATCTGATCTGGAGGATCTTCAAAACTCTTTTGAAGATCTGCAGTCGTCCTTTTGCAGCAGCGCAGCCTTCTTGCTTTTGATCGCCTTTCCTTGATCTGAATCGCACCAAACTAAGTCCAAAACACTTTTGGACGTGGAGAGCAAGGGGAGAAGAGAGTATGGCATGGAGAAGGAGGGGAGAGGCAGCCTTGGACGTGGGAAATCTCTTTCAATAAGACTTTTCACTTAGGAATTAGGGTTGGGCGCAGGGTCTTATTTATAGACCTCTTGTGATCCAACTCCTCTTCCTCTCAACCAATCACAACCCTTTGTGAAATCAGATCTAAATCTGATTGGTTGAAAAAGAGACCCCTGGATTCCTCCTTAGAGGGCGCCTAAGACCAGTCAAACTGGATTCTTAGTAGAACTCTAATTGGAATCCTAAAAGGGAGGTGGAGTCCTTGTCCAACAAGGACTCCTAGGCGCCTCCTACTTGGGCTCACGCCACCCTTGGCGTGCGCCCTTCTCCTTGCCAGGTTCTGGCAGGGGGACAAGGCCCCCACCAGCTCTCCAATAGGTGCATGACATGTGGTCAAAAGTCAAAGGGTGAATGGTCAACGTTTGACCAGTCAAAGGTAGACTTTTGACCAAAGTCAAAGAACAAGAAATGGCAGGTGACCAAAAATGGCAGGTAATGTCTTACAAATAAGACAACCTATTCTGACTTGGACAACCTCCAGTCAGACCATATGAAGGCCTCTGATTGAGCACAAACTCCTTTGGCTCAGTCAGGACAACTTATTTATGATAGTAAAAGAAGAACGTTAGGTTCAATCGAGTGCTAGCACGATTTCCTTGAACCTAATTGAATCTCATTCAGATCAATTGAACTAGATCAGTTCAATTGATGATCACCAGATTCAAACCCTTGTTTGTGTGACCCAGTTAGGTTCAGTTCTGTATGGTAATGGGATATGTCATGATCTCTATCATAGACATCATCGAAACTCCTTTCGATGGATCAGAACTCTTCTGATTCGAACAGCTAGAATGATCGATCATCTAAATCATTCTAATTGCTCCCAAAATCCACCAGTGACACCTAGCAGTATATGGTGGCAACCCATCAGAGCTGAATGCGAACCTCTTGGTGCAGCTACCTGTGTGATTCAGTTCTTCTATCTTGAGCCCCGATCAGATTAGGGTTAAGGTGAACTCGTCAAACCCTAGTCTCTGTCATATGATGTAATCATTCGATTCGAGTCCAATGTGAAAATCTAAATAGAAACTCTTTCTATTATTTCACTCTGCCATGGCCATGGGCTTCAGGACTTGATTCTCATGATCATCATAGGGCTACTCCTCTACCACCGAGGTAGATAGATCCCATCTTGATGCAATCCAGTTCCTACAATGAACATGTCACAGCCAACATACACCTCAGGGTTCCATATGGCTAGGAGACCGAGTAATGGTGTAGTCAAACTATAACACCCTCAAGGTGAACTGCCGATGCATCTCAGGTCAAAGAACCAGACACACTACTGCAGCATCGAGTCAGTCATTGACGAGAAGGTAGACTCCCTAATGACTACTCGAGGTGGTCACGCTCAGTGCCCTCGTTCTCTAACGAGTACCTGTACTCTCGCTCCGGTGTCTCCACACCGTAGACTCAAGACTCATCTACTAAAGAGAAGCGATCGTACACCAACCTTCCGGATCAATCACCATCCTCGTGATGATCCTATGGTCGGGAGCTGTTTATAAGTTAATAATGATTATTCATGTCTTAAATTTTCAACTCTTGAAAATATGAATTATCATTACCATTAACTCAAAGGATGTATCACAGACACTAAATACACATGTGTGATAGAAAATAACCCATTTCATTAATTATAGTCAAAATTACAATTTTGCCCCTAGAAGTGTATTACAAGTGTCAGCCAATTCTGGCTTCTAGGGCACATATATCTAACAGGTACTCTATCGGATCATCTTAATGATGTGGGTTCACTAGGCTTTGGATCTAATCTGATCAAATCTGACTTAGGTTCAGCATTCTATGTCAGACTTTCTATCTGTTGAAATTCATCAAATTCAATCTTAGAGGCAATAATTCCTTCACTAAGAAACTTCTTTTTCAAAAAGGTTGCCCTAAGGCTGACGAACATCTTTTGTTTATCAGCATGGTAGAAATAGTATAATTTGGTCTCTTTTGGGTATCTTATAAATGTGCACTTATCAGGCCTAGGTCCAAATTTATCTATAATTAATCGTTTGACATAAATTGGGCAGCCCCAGGTGTGAAAGTGCTGGCTTACGTCCTGTCCATATCTTATATGGAGTTTTAACCAAAGATTTACTTGGATCCCTATTTAAAAGATAGCAAATAAATTCGAATGCATAACCCCAGAGGGATATCGACAAGCTGGCAAAATCTATCATGGATCGGACCATGTCTAACATAGTCTGATTCCTCCTTTTAGATACACCATTATGCTGCGGTATTTCTGGAGGAGTCCATTGGAAGAGAATTTCATTCTCTCCTAGATATATGAGAAACTCACTAGAAAGGTATTCCCCTCCTCGGTCAGATTGAAGAGTTTTAATACTCTTTTCAGTTTATTTTTCTACTTCACTTCAAAATTGTTTGAACATTTTAAAAGAATTTAACTTATATTTCATTAGATAGACATCCATATCTAGATAGATCATCTGTGAAAGTGATGAAGTAGACATATCTAGCTCTAACACTTATGCTCATTGGTCCACATACATCAGTACATACGAGACCTAAGAACTCAATGGCTCTCTTACCTTTTTTAGTAAAGGATGACTTGGTCATTTTATCAAAAAGATAGGACTCATAAGTTGGAAGTGATTCACAATCACTGACTTCGAGAATTCCCGCTTGACTCAACCTATTTATCCTGTTCTTGTTTATGTGACCTAGCCTACAGTGCCATAAGTAGATATCTAACACACTATCTAATTTAGGGTGCTTACCGATTGAATAGACTATGTTAACAGATTATGATAGCATATATACACCATTGTTCAATTGTCCATATAAAGCAGTAACATAATTCATAATGACATTACAAACTCATTTTTTTATTAAAATTTTATAATTGTTCATGTCCAAAAGGCCTACAGAAATTATATTTAAAAAAAAACTAGGATAGAAATGACAATCACTAAGAACAATAGTATGAGATTCAAATACAAGTTTCAAAATTTCTAAAGCTAGAACTAAAACTGGTCTTCCATCTCCAATATTCATGAATCTTTCATTTGCTAGAATCTTCTACTGACCTGCAACCCCTACAACGAATTACAAATATGATAAGGACTTTTGGTAACTAATATCTAGTCAGTAATATCACAAATAGAAAAATTATAAGGAGTTATCATATAAATACCTTGTCTAGTAATAGCTTGCTTCTTTCTCTATCTGTTCGGATCAAGGAAGGCAATATACTGAGAACAGTTTCTCTTCCAGTGCCCCCGCTTCTTGCAAAAGAAGCATTCAGCTTGACTCTTATCGGACTTGATTCTCTTGGTCTGGCCCTGCATAGATGTCCTAGCCTGAACTTGCATCTTCTTAGTTTTCTTCTTCTTGTTTTTCTTTTTTTTCCTAAAGGGATGAGAATGAGAAGATGAACCTCCCACTAAGTTCACTGACTTCTTGTGGAGTTGGTGATCCTTCTCAAAGTTCTGAAGCAACCTTAGTAACCCGTAGTAGTCTACTTCAAGCTTTATCATTCTAAAATAAGTAAGGAATGGGAGAAAGAACTTGGGCAACGAGTTCAGTATTGCATCCTTCCCAAGCTGTTTATGCAAAAAAAGTAGAGCTTGCTCAATTATTCTATCAGCTCGATCATGTACAATACATGATCACTGATAGAGGCACCATCCCGCATCTTGGTATTGAAGATGCCACAACTAGTCTTGTGCCTCTCCATGTCATTGGGTGTGCCAAAAGAATCCTCCAATACTTGAAGCATGTTCTTTGGCTGAGCCATCTCAAATCTACAACTGAACTCATCGCTCATCACAGCCAGCATAATGTAGTGCACCATGGTTTGGTCACTGAGCCACTTCTGATAAGTGTCTATAATAATTATCATATATAGGATGCGTTCATGCTCCAGGATAATCTTTAACTTTCGGTACTAGCTACCGAAGTTGGATCCCACCAACTTATCATTATCCAATAATGATCAGAGTGATTGAAAAGTGGCCATATCTACATAAAAGAAAATCATAACTTAATTAGTAATTGATTCATTAAACCTAAAGATTTGGACTTTTAATCAAAAGGTTCTTTCACTATTTTATTTGAATTGATAGCCTCTACCTACAATTCGAGGAATTATCCTAATTTCTTAATAGGTATTAGAATCCACATAGACTACACACGAACCCAACTTTGGTTGGCCAACCCATGTGCATCTAAGGATAGGTTCATAACCAATTATTTCTCCTAATAATTTTTAGTAATTAAATTTTTCCCTAGCCCCTGATCAGCTAGCTTTGGCCTTCTCAGAAAAGGGTCTAGTTCGGTCCAACCATTAACATGACCATACTTGACCCATCTAACCAATGAATGATCAAGTCCGACTTTGGTTCACCCACCTGACCACCATTTAGAAAGATGTAGCCAAGAAATCATATAATGAATAATAATTCCACCAGCCGATAAGCACCAGGCCTTTGGGCCTCCAATGATTATCCAACTGATGAATCCATTATCATCCACTTTAATGGAAGACTATGATTCAGTTATCATATAACTATTTTATTTTAGAGATCTAATAATTTTAGAAGATTTAATTTGAAGATGAGGGAAGGTCAGCTTGTCATGATCCTCCCACTAATTTCACCAAGTCAGCTTAAGGGAGACCATTAATAGGCTGATCAAGGAGCACCTAAATCAGTCAAACTGATTTACCTAGCTAACATGGGTTAGCTTGAATAGTCAAGTGATCTGATCAAAATATAATTTTACTAAGAGGCTAGGTAAGTTCGATCAGTGGGAGGATCTGCTAAAGCTTGCCTTAGACACCATAAAAAATGATCAGGTAAGTGGGCTGCCAATTAAAGACCACCAGTTTGGTTTACCTTAGACACCAACTGATTTAATTAGTTTCAATTAGATCAACCTAACAGTTCATGCTAGACCGCATAGCCAAGAATCAAGTCCATCTTGGGTCTCGTTAAAGATATGGACTTGACCAACTACAACTATTGTAATTGATCTAGAGAATCCTTAATCTAATTTAAGACAATAATTGATTAGATTTAGTCAATTCTCTAGTTAAGTCCATTCTTTAATCTAACCCTAGGTCTAACCTAATTAATGGACCTAATCTCCAGTAATCTATTTAACCCAATGTGTTATGATTCGTGTCTTAGGATCTTAAATTTACAATCCTAGATTCTAATCAAACAACTTTTTAATTCTTAATTAAGTTTTGGGCTAAGGATTGGAGTTCAACTTTTCAAAAATAATTTTTATGTTCATAAAATATTTTTATAATATGGTTCTACTAATCAAGTTTCATGTTTGATTCATAATCAATATGCAAGTAAGAAGAGCATGAAACTACTTTAGATCTAATCTAAACAAGTTCATGTAATTGAAATAATTTCAGCATCAATCAATCATAAGTCAACTTAGATCAAATCTAATATATTTATGATGATTAAACTTATATTAAAATATTTTTAATCAGATCATAAAATATTTTAGATCCAATATAAAATTTTATTATCAAAGTTTTAGATTAGCATGTACTAGGATAACCTTTTCACTGTAAGAGGTAAACCTTACAGCAGGACAACCTTATAAGATCAGTCTATGCAATCTAAAATTTTATTTTTAGATTTAAAACTCTTTTAAATTAAATAAATTATAAATAATATCAGATCATATCTAATAAATTTATGAATAATATTAGATCTATACGAACTAGGACAATCTTTGCACTGTAAGGGGTAAACCTTACAGCAAGACAACCTTAAAGCAGTTCGTATGATCTGAGATTTTAATTTTAAATTTAAATATCAAATTATTAATTAGATATAATCCAAAAATAATCCAAGCATGCAATAATAATTATATAATAATCAATCTGGCTCTGATACAAATTAAAGGAACCAGATCTAGGGTTTTAAGGCTAGATCTTGAAACTTTTTCTAGATCAGTAATGAAAGACACAAAATTAATTAAATTAATTCTAAATATCAAATAATTCTTATATCTAAGATCATATTATATAATTATTTCATGGCATTTAAATCTAAAATCAAAAATAAACAAGAAGGAAAGGTTGATCACATCAACCTAGATCTACACTATATCTCATGCATGTATGAAAAACAATAATAGATCAGATCTATTACCTGAGTGAGTTAGATATTCTAACTCACTGATCTAGGCTTGAGGATGAAGTTGCAAGCTATATACATGTCCGACCTCTATAACTCATCCACACGAGCCCACGATTATGATAAAGAATCCAGATGCTGGAAATCAGCATAGTATTCTAGTACTGCACTGATCTTTCTTGGACAGTTGATCAGATGCCTCCTTTCTTCTAGATTGGATTCTTTCAAAAGAGGAGAAGGAGAAGAAGAGGTTTTAGATGTGAGACACTATCAGAAAATCCACGAAAGAAGGAAGGAAAGAGATGAACATAGCAACCCTAGAAGAAAACCCTCTTCTTCTTCTCTTTGCTCTCACCTAGACACCTAGTTTGGTGCCTATGGAACCCCAATGCCCGAAGGTTTTTTTCCTTTTATTTTCACACACCTCAAATACCTCTCAAAGTTCTATAACCCATAAAATTTTTACATCAAAATTCATTCAAAATATATAGGAAAAGAAGAGTCCTTGTCTAGGTCAAATACTAGACAAGAAAAGGTCAAACATGGCAAGTCAAGGGGCGCCCAACTCTTGGGCGCCCCCTCCATAATTTTTGGCATGTACCAACAAGTAAAGGTGCATAAGAAAAGGGGTTTCTCACATGGAATAAGAGAGAAATTAATTGGGAGAGGAGGTGGCACCTTTTGGGAAGAGTTTGGATTTGTTAGGATTCTATCTCATAGAATCCAATATCAAAACAAACTCCTTCTTTGACTTAATCTTCTACCCAATTACCATATAAGAAAGATAGGGAGAGAGGGGGCATACATGAAGATCAGAAAGAAAAGAATTTTTCATGAAAAATACCAAAAAAATAGGCATGGGGGGAGTTGGGACTAAGGTGGCGCAAGGAGGAATCCTAGTCTTACTAGGATTCTATCTATGACTTGGTCAAAGTGGTTTCTTAAACCAAATTAAACCAAAACTAACTCAACCAAATTAAATTAAATTCTAACACAATTTATGGTTCAATTAAATTAGAATAATTTAAATTTAATTTTTATTTAATTTTTAATCAAATTAGGAAATTAGATTGACCTAAGTCCTAGTTAGACTAGGATTAGTTTTTTCTTGTACTTGACTTATCCAGTAATTTAATTGAACTTGATCCAATCAAGCCTAAACCAAATCTAATTAAATCATATTTAATTAAACTTAATCTCAACCCTTTGTCTTAGTCAAATTAACCTAATTAGAAATCAAATTGCTAATCAATCCTCCTACAATACTTGCACTAGGTTAAACATTAATTGTATTGATCATTTAATCCTAGAATGATTCTCAATCATTGATCAACCATCCGATCAGATCATGAGCTCTAATATATGTGACCTCATATGTCTGAACTTAAGCCTATAGCATAGGAACAAATTTTTATATCAATCAAAATGACCATCTAGTAATAATACCCGATGAGCGGATAGGTCGAATGTGTAGAACACCATCCTTAGAACTCATGCAGATATAATTTTCATATAATTCATCCCCTTGACCAAAATGCTCGTAGGACACCTCAAAGTTCAACTATCAACTTTGATTAGATTGTCCACATTATATTCCAAAATATCAAATCCATCTGATGAATTATCTTCGATAAGGTTTTGCTATATTGAAATACAGTGATACATTCTTTTCCAACTCTTGGAGTGGTCAATTTCATCTTGATCATACACCAACTTTGCAAGTACTTAACTGTGCCTAAAAATCTTTCATTATTAAATTAAAAATTTAGTTAGTCTGGTACTAAAGCATAGTGAGTTGCTTGCAAGTCATTGAGGTGATCTTAGGTCTAAAGGATACTTATATCTATATCCCATCAGAGACATCCTCGAAAGCAGAATACTCTAGAGTTGGTCATGTTCAATGATGATGTATCCATACATCTCACCTGTATGCCATACCAGTATCTCCACACTCCTTGGTTAAGAGGATAACTAATCTATATAGCATACAACGATCTATGCTCGATAGACGCTCTTGTCCTAATTAACAGTCTATCATTTGATCGTGAACAAATTTAAGAACTAATCGATAAATCCTCTCTTCATCAAATCTAAATAGTCCTAAGGACTTCATCACAAAAATGGAGTTCATTAGAAGTTGAAGACTTATGATGAAAAATATACCAAAGTATTTTATTTATCAATGATCAATTGCATATACAAAGTAGCACAACCGTTAACAGGCTAACGATTAGCTTTTGAAACATAATTCCCAACACTAGAAGCTAGATTGGCTAAACTCTTGTAATACATTTCTAAGGATAATTTTATAATTTTGACTATAAATTAATAAATGGGTTGTTTTCTATCATAGTGTGTTTTTAAAGTGTTTGTGATATATCCTTTGAGTTAACAAAAATAACAATTTATATTTTCAAGAGTTAAAAATTTGAAACTTGAATTTTCATAATTAACTCATAAATAGCTCTCGACTGTAGGATCATCATGAGGATGGTGATCGATCCGGAAGATTGGTGTATGATCACTTTCTTAGGATAGATATATCTTAAGTCTATGATGTGGAAACACTAGAGCGAGAGTACAGATACTCGTAAGAGAATAAGGATACTGAGCGTGACCACTTCAAGCAGTCATAAGAAAGTCTACCTTCTCATCGATGACTAGATCGATGCTGCAGTGGTGTGTCTGATTCTTTGACTTGAGGTGTATCGATAATTCACCTTGAGGGTATTATAGTTTGACTACATCATAACTTGGTATTCTAGCCATTCAAAATCGAGAGGTGTATGTTGGCTATAGCATATTCATTTTAGGAATTGGATTGCACCAATAGGAGATCTATCTACCTTGGTAAATGACGAGCAGCCCTATGATAATCATGAGATTGAGTCCTTAAGTCCATGGCCATGGTAGAGTGAAGATGATAAAAAGAGTTTCTATTAGGATTTCACACTAGACTCAAATCAAATGATTAATTCATATGATGGATATTGGATTTGACGACTTCACCTTAACCCTAATCCAGTTGGGGCTTAAGATAGAAGAATCCAATCACACAGGTAGCTATACTGAGAGGTTCGCTTTCGATTTTGATGGATTGCCACCATATATTGCTAGGTGTTATTGGTGGATTTTGGGAGCAATTAGAATGATTTAGATGATTGATCATTCTAATTGTATGAATCAAAAAGGT
This sequence comes from Cocos nucifera, assembly GCA_006176705.1. Lineage (NCBI taxonomy): Eukaryota > Viridiplantae > Streptophyta > Magnoliopsida > Arecales > Arecaceae > Cocos > Cocos nucifera. The sequence goes on from QRFJ01001436.1 coordinate 89,569, forward strand.
TTTAGTCCATCGAGAGATGTTTTGATGATGTTGATGATAGAGATCGCAACATGTCTCATTACCATATGGAATTGAACCTAACTGGATCACATAAAAAAGGGTTTGGGTCTGGATGCCATTAATTGGAGTAACCCAGTTTAATTGATTTGGATTAGATTCAATTAGGTTCAAGGAAATTGTGCTAGCACATAATTGAGACTAACATTCTCCTTTTGTAATCATTTTGGTTCGTCTTGATTAAGCCAAATTTATTTCAGCTCACTCAAAAATCTTGTCTTAGTCTGATTGGAGCTTGTCCAGATTAGAAATGGATTATCTTAATTTATTAGATAGATTTAAAACAACACCTATCAATTTCTGTCACCTGCTAATTTCTATTTCTGGACATAGGACAACAGTTGATCCTGAACACTTGGACATAGGGCCATGTGTCATGCATCTATAGGAGAGCACCTAGGGCACTTGTCCTCCTACTAAAAGAGGCAAGAGAGAGGGTGCACTCCACCCTAGGCATGTGCCCCATATGGATAAGGGATGGAGTCCCATATAGATGGGACTCTAGGGTGTTTTGATATGATCAAACACTAGGGCGCCAAAGACTCTTGGTTTATCTAGTGTTGGTGCCATCTAAGTGGATTTCTAAGGGACTCTTATTTGATTGGATTAAATGACATCATCCCATCAATCAGATTTAGATCTGATTGAATGAAGGCCTCTGATTGGTCAGGATGATGTGGCACTGCATGGCACCATAGGGTCTATTTAAATCTTATCTGTGCCTATGGTTAGAGAGCTTCTTCCTTTCACCATGCCGTAAGGCTGCCCTCCTCTATTCCATGTCTCTCTCTGATCCTCTCTCTCTCCTGTCCATGCATGAAGGAGTTGGGCATGGGTTCAAGTGCAATCCAAGGAAGAAAGGTGCCAGATCAGGAAGAAGGCAGCACTGCTGAAAGAGATGATTGCTACTTCTTCAAAGAAGTTTTGAAGAACTTCAAGATTAGATCCACATCTAATTTTTGAAGAAAAGATTTAGAAGGAAAAGACCTCTAGATCCTATCCAAGTGGATACCAGTAGAGGCCAGGCGCATGCATGGCTCCTTCCAGAGCCTCAGGATCAATTAGGATCATCACAGGATAATCTGATTACCTAAAAATAAGGTATAAAATTAAATTAGATTTAATTTTATTTTTATTATATAATATTAGATCTTTAGGATTAGATCTAAAATGTCTTAAATCTAATTAGGATCATAGAAAAAAAAATTTAAAATATTTTTTTAGATCTAATCTGATTGAACGATCCTGTGCAAGAAAAATAGTATTTTTTCTTCAATTGGTATGAAAGCTGCATTTACAGTTCATCAAATCTATTTTAGATCTAATTTAATTTTTATTTATGATTTGATATTAAAAAATTTTAAATATCATATCAGATGTGATTAGATCTAAAATCAAAAAATTAAAAAATTTATGATTTAGATCTATAATGTATGAGATGCATGACTAGACTAGGAATAGAATAGTTCTATGTATAATCTAGTATAATCATATTATTAAATTAATTAAAATATAATTTAAATCTAATTTATTTTTTTAAGATATTATAATTATTGTAATTATATCTAAAAAATATAAAATCAAATTTTAATTTTTATTTTATTCATATGAGATATGAAAGATGCATGCTTAGATTAGTTATAGAATAGTTCTATAAAATATCTAGAATAGTTTTATTTTTTATATGATCAAATTTAAAATTTTATTTTTTAGATTTAATATATGATATTTCAGATCTAAAAGTATGCATGATTGATTGACTTATGATACATGAGATGTATGCAAAATATGTATAAGTTAGATCATTAATTATATATGCGATATATAATTTAGATCTAACTAGTTTTATAGTAAAAATTATATTTCTAATTAAGATGTTTCCCTTGCCCGTCTGGGTTATAAAAATAAAGTAAAATTTAAAGGCTCTCTCTTTCCATTTGATGGAGTGTTCTTATGATGTATAGGATGTTAGATATGTGTGTCCTAGAAGCTACAATTGGCTAACACTTGTAATACACATCTAAGGGCAAAATTATAATTTTGACTATAAATAATAAAATGGATTATTTTCTATCATAGTGTGTATTTGAAAGTATCTGTGATACATCTCTTGAGTTAATGGTAATGATAGTTTATATTTTCAAGAGTTGAAAATTTAAGACATGAATTTTTATTATTAACTCATAAAATGCTTCTGACTGTAGGATCATCATGAGGATGGTAACTGATCCAGAAGGTTGGTGTATGATTGCTTCTTTAGGGTAGATGAGTCTTGAGTCTATAGTGTAGAGACATCAGAGTGAGAGTACAGATACTCGTTAGAGAACGAGGGCACTGAGCGTGACTACCTCGAGTAGTCATCAAGAAGTCTACCTTCTCATCAATGACTAGCTTGAAGCTGTAGTGGTATGTCTGGTTCTTTGATCTGAGGTGCATCGGTAGTTCACCTTGAGGGTGTTATAGTTTGACTACACCATAACTCAGTCTCCTAGCCATTCGAAATCCTGAGATGTATGTTGGCTATAGCATGTTCATTAAAGGAATTAGATTGCACCAATAGGGGATCTATCTACCTCGGTAGATGAAGAGCAGCCTTATGATGATCATGAGAATCAAGTCCATAAGCCCATGGACATGACATAGTAAAATAATAGAAAGAGTTTCTATTTGAATTTTCACATTGTACATGAATTGAATGATTAATTCATATGATGAAAATTAGGGTTTGACGAGATCACCTTAACCCTAATCCAATCGGGGCTCAAGATGGAGGAACTTAATCACATAGGTAACTGCACTGAGAGGTTCATTTTCAATTCTGATGGGTTGCTACCATATGCTGCTAGGTGTCATTGATAGATTTTGGAAGTAATTAGAATGATTTGGATGATCGATCATACTAATTGTCTGAATCAAAAAAGTTCTGATCCATCGGAAGCTGTTTCGATGATGTCGATGATAGAGATCATGACATATCCCATTATCATATGAAACTAAACCTAACTGAGTCATACAAACAATGGTTTGGATCTAGATATCATCAATTAGACTAACCTAATTCAATTGATTTGAATAAGTTTCAATCAGGTTCAAGAAAATCATGCTAGCACATGATTAAGCTTGATATTCTCCTTCAACAATCATTAAAAGTTATCTCGATTGAGCCAAATGTGTTTGGGCTCACTCAGAAACCTTTTCTTGGTCTGATTGGAGCTTGTCCAGGTCAGAAAAGGATTGTCTTAATTTATGAGATAAATTTGAGACAACACCTACCATTTTTCATCACCTGCTAAATCTTGTCTTTTAACTTTAGTCAAATATTAATCTTTGATACTTAGACATCTGCCCATATGTCATGCACCCATAGGAGAGAGCTTTGACCTTTGTCTCCCTACTAAATAGTAGAAAGGCAAGGGGTGCATGCTTAGGGTGTCATGCACCCAAAGTGGATAAGGATTAGAGTCCCATATAGATGGGACTCTAGTTGCTTGTTGCTTCATACTAAGGTGGCGCCAAAGAGTCTTCTTTGATCAGTCTTGGCACCACCTAGGGAGGTTTGTGAGGGACTCTAATCTAATTGGATCAGATGATATCATTCTATCAATCAAATTTAGATCTGATTGCACAAAGACCCATGATTGGCCGGGATGATGTGGCACTGCATGACGCAGTAGGGTCTATATAAACCCTGTCTACGCCTAGGATTGATTCTCTATCCTTTGCCCATGCCACAAGACTTCTCTCCCTCTATCTCCATGTCACCTTCAGATCCTATCTCTCCTCTCCATGTGCAAGAAGCTTTGGGCTCGAGGTTGGTGTGATCCAAGCAAGAGAAAAGCGACAAGAAACTGCAAGAGACAACACCCGATCTTCAAAAGGTATTTTGAAGACCTTCAAGATCAAATTCAGATCTAATCTTTGGAGTATAAATTGAGAAGGAGAAGATCTCTAAATTCTGCATGAGTGGATACCAGTAGAGGCCAGGCACTTGCGTGACTACATTCAGAACCTCAGGCAAACATCAGGATCATCATAGGATAATAGGATTACCCATAACAAGGTATAATTAAATTAGATTTAATTTAATTTATTTTATCAAATTAATGAAATCAGATTTGAAGAGTCTAAAATCTAATTTGGATATAAGAGAAAATTTTTTAAAATATTCTTCTTGATCAAATCAAATCTGAACGAACCTAACCCAAAAAATAGGATTTTTCCTTCAACTGGTATCAGAGCCAAGTTCCATAATTATTTAGATCTAATTTTAATAAATTTTAATCTGATAATTAGATGATTTTAGATGTCACATTAGATATAATTAGATCTGAAATAAAAAATTATGAAAATTAAATAATCTAGATCTAAGATGTATGAGATGCATGACTAGACTAGGAATAGAATTATTCTATGTATAGTCTAGGATGATCATAGTTTTAATTTGATTAATTATAATTTTAGATCTATTTATTTATTATTTTTTGATATTATAAATATTATAATTAGATATAAAAAATAAAAAATAAATTTATTTAATTTTGTTCATATGAGATTTGATAAATGCATGTTTAGACTAGTTATAGAATAGTTCTACAAAGTTGTCTTGAATAAATTTAATTTGATATGATCAAATTTAAATTTTATTTTTTAGATATTTATGAGATAATTTAGATCTAAAAACATGCATGATTATGATACATGAGATGTATGCAAAATATGCCTTTTAAGTTAGATCTAATTTTATATATGATGATATATATGTAGATCTATAACTGTTTTGTAGATTACATATTTTCCTGATTAAGGCATTCCTCTTGGCCGTCCAGTCATAAGAATGAAGAAGGGTTTAAAGGCCCTCTCCTTCCATTCGATGGGGTGTTCTTATGATGTGTAGGGGTGCTGCGCATTCGTCCTTAATCAGAAACCAAAAACTTACTTTCTGCAAAACCCTAGATCCTGAAACCCTAGGATTTATTGTGCATATTTTATTTATGAACCCTAAACTTAATTAAGAATTAAGATTATGGAAAATATTAATTAGGTCTAAAATTAAGAATTTTCAGATCTAAGACATATTCATAATATTGGGTTCGGGCTTGGGTAGCTCAATTAGGTCTAAGCGGTTGATCAAACCGAATCAAGAGTTGGTTAGATGGGATCAACAATGCTTAAATTGACCAGCCTAATAGGATTAAGTCTGGGTCAAGATCGAGTCACATGAGTGATCGATCAAGTTAAGACCTAATTAGGCTCAGAGGTTAGAGTCTGGATTGTAGGCTAATCCCAATTGGTTCTGGCTCAATAATTTGGTGTCTAAGGTAAGTTTGGCAGATACGACCGACTGATTTTTAATTAGGAAGCTACTCGACCTGAATGCATTCTTGTACGAGTTAATGGCATATCTCCTTCCATCGGTCTCACTTACCTGGCCATATCTGTTGACTCAGTTCTGATCTGAGGTGGCTCAATAATCCGAGCTAACCCATGCCACTAGGTTAGTCATAATTGTTATGACTATGCCAAGTCTAGTTTAATGAGACCTGAATCAATCTTTCCTAAGAAAAGATTAAGTCTAAGGTCTTCCACCATTGTAGATGTGCGGGCCCTTCCGGGGTTGATTGTTCTTGGCTGGATATAGTGGCTCAGTTGCACAGAAAGATGCAACCATGTCTATTAGGCATTGGATGCTATGGGCTGGAGGATGAGTTGGGCTCAATATTCTGGATACGGTGAGAGACTCAATTAGGAATCCAGTCTATGCAAATGGTGGGTCTGACTTAACTAAGGAGTGGATCAATATTCTGGCATACGGTGAGATTCATGAATTAGAGACCAAGTTTGGGTGCACCATGATTAGAGAATCATTGAACAAGAGTTGTTCACTCATTGGCTAACCCATCACCAATAACTGTTAGGTGAGGTGATGAGTCAGTTGGTGAGACCGCACCACCCACTAGAAATCATTAATCATGGAGATTTTTGCATCTCTACAGAGGGAGTGTAGGGATCCGAGAAAATAGTGGGAGCTAATTTGTTTAAAAATAAAATTCCTAAATAAATTGGTCAAGTCAAAATTATAGTATCTAACTAGAATCTTTGACTCTCTACAGGAAAAAAAAAATGTCTGCGTCCAACCCATTAGGCACGTATCCTGAACACACATAGACTGACTGGACCCAATTATAAAGATTGGCTCAGAAACTACAAAATTATTTTGGGTTTCGAGAAGTTAACACATGTATTGGACCAGGACCCTCCCACCTTACCAGCCCGTCCATCCACTGAACAGAGAGCATCTCTGGAAAAATGGATTGACGAAGATAATAAGGCCAGATACTACATGTTGGGCTCGATGTCTGATGAGCTCCAGCGCCAACATGAAGATATCGGGACTGCTCGCCAAATGTTGGCTCACCTGCAGGAGATGTTTGGTGAACAGAGTCGCGCAGCCAAATATCAAGTCACGAAATGACTTTTTAAGGCTAAGATGCATGTGATGGGCAGTCAGTCCAAGATCACTGTCTGACAATGATCAAGGACATGGAAGAGCTTGAGAAGCTCGGTGTGAAGTTAGGACTTGGATCTGCAGAATGATATTATTCTGCAATCCTTGACTGATGCATATGGGCAATTCATCATGAATTACCACATGCATAAACTTCAGAAATTCCTTGGCCGAAGTTATGAATATGCTGGTTACCGCTGAGCTTTCTATGAAAGGTTCTAAAGGCTCAGTTCTTGCTATGGAACGGACTTCTTCCAAAAGAAAGTCTTATGGAAAGAAAAAGAAGTCTGTGAAAAAGCAAAAGATAGAAGGATGGAAAGAAAAAGAAGGCAGAAGCCGAAGAAGAAGGCCGATGGCAAAGGAAAGTGTTTCCATTTGCAACAGCGACGGCCATTGGAAGCGGAACTGCCCTACTTACCTGGCCACCCTGAAGAACAAGAAGGAAGGTCCTTCTAGAGGTATGCTCGTTATTGAGTCTAACCTTACGGTTTCTTCTGCATCCAGTTGGGTGCTTGACTCTGGTTCTAGTGCTCATCTGTGCACTTCTATGCAGGGTCTTGAGGATAGCAGGAGGCTGAGGGATGGAGACATGATCCTACGCATCGGTAATGGAGCAAGAGTTGCTGCAGTAGCCGTGGGAACATACCCTCTTCGATTACCATCTGGTTTAGACTTAGTTTTAAAAGACTGTTATTATGTGCCTGCAGCAAGCTAGAAATTTGATTTCTGTTTCATGCTTAGCACAAGAAGGCTTATGTGATTACCTTCTTTAAGGACCATTGTAACATTCTTTATGAAAGAAATAAAATTGCAAATGGTTTCCTTATTAATGGTCTTTATCAGTTACATATTGATGTACCTATTTTAACTATCGAGCAAAACGTGAATGCCAAACAAAATGACCTAGGGATAGTCCAAATGATAGATATCTATGGCACCTGAGATTAGGTCATATAGCAGAAGATAGGATTAACAAATTGGAGAAAAATGGGCTATTGAGTCCATTGACTTTTGAGTCATATCCAACTTGTGAATCTTGTCTTCAAGGCAAAATGACTAAACTCCCTTTTGTTGGACATGGGGAGAGGGCCACAGATCTCCTTGCCCTAGTACATACTGATGTGTGCGGCCCATTCGATGTGCCGGCTAGAGGCAATTTTGTCTACTTCATTACCTTTACCGATGATCTGTCTAGGTATGGGTATGTGTATCTTATGAGACACAAGTCTGAAGCTTTTGAAAAGTTCAAAGAAATTCAGACATGAAGTAGAAAAACAAACTGGAAAAAACCCATTAAGGTTCTTCGATCAGATCGAGGAGGTGAATACCTTAGCCGAAAATTCCTAGACTATCTTAAGGAAAATGGCATAGTCTCTCAATGGACTCCACCAGGAACACCTCAACTCAACGGGGTTTCAGAACGGAGAAATCGGACTCTATTGGATATGGTTCGATCCATGATGAGCTTCACAGACCTTCCCTGATTTTCTTTGGGGACACTCATTGTTAACTTCAATCTTTTTACTGAATAGGGTTCCCTCTAAAACCGTTCCTACCACACCGTATGAGATATGGCACGGTAAGAAACCAAGTCTGAGTCATCTCAGAATTTGGGGTTGTCCGGCTCATGTCAAAAGACAACAAGCGGACAAGTTAGAGTTTAGGTCCTTTAGAGCTCGATTCATAGGATATCCTAAAGAGTCATTAGGATACTATTTCTACATTCCAGAAGACCACAATGTGATTGTGAGTCGACATGCCATCTTTCTTGAAAAATAGTTTATTCAAGATAGCGGCATTGGAAAGCAGATTAAGCTTGATGAGAAAGTCTCACAAGCAGAACGAGCTAAGGACCAAGTGGAACCAAATCAGGTTGAGCCAATAAGAACACTACCTCCTCCACCTCGTAGATCGAAAAGAGTTTTCCATCCCCCTGAAAGATACTTAGGTATTATTTCAGAGGAAGTAGAGGAAATGTTCCTCGTAGGTAATGGTGCTCATGGTGATGATCCCAAAACCTACAACGAGGCGATATCAGATATCGACTCCGAGAAATGGCTTAGAGGCAATGAAGTCAGAAATTGACTCGATGCACTCAAACCAAGTCTGGACCTTGGTAGATCCACCAGAAGGTATAGTACCTATTGGGTGTAAATGGATCTTCAAGAGAAAGATTGGTGCAGATGGGAATGTGGAGACATTCAAGGCTAGACTGTGGCAAAAGGTTATAGTCAACGCGTGAAGGCATTGACTATCAGGATACCTTTTCCCAGTAGCTATGCTAAAATCCATCCGCACATTGCTTGCTGTTGCAGCCTATTTCGATTATGAAATATGGCAAATGGACGTGAAAAACGGCATTCCTAAATGGATATCTTGAGGAAGATATCTATATGGAACAGCCGCTAGGTTTCACATCCAGTGATACTGATCACAAGGTTTGCAAGCTGCAAAGGTCCATATATGGACTTAAGCAAGCATCTCGGAGCTGGAACACTCATTTCAATGATGTGATCAAAAAGTTTGGTTTCATCAAAAATGAAGAGGAACCATGTGTTTTCAAAAGGTCAGTGGGAGCGCTGTTGTCTTCCTCGTATTGTACGTGGATGACATCCTCCTTATTGGGAATGATATTCCCATGTTGACATCAGTCAAAATGTGGTTGTCCAAGGAATTCTCCATGAAAGACCTAGGTGAAGCATCCTTTATTCTAGGAATTAAGGTCTATAGGGATAGACCGAATAGGATGCTAGGACTTTCACAGAAGATGTACATAGAGGAAGTACTAAAGAGGTTTAGTATGGAAAACTCTAAGAGGGGATTAATACCCTTCAGACATGGTATTCATCTTTCCAAGAAGATGTGCCCCAGCACACCTGAGGAAATAGAACGCATGAGCAAGATCCCTTATGCTTCTGCAATAGGGAGCCTCATGTATGCCATGCTATGTACACGACCTGATATAGCCCATGCTGTGAGTGTCACAAGCAGATATCAGTCAAATCCAGGTGAAGAACACTGGACTTCTGTGAAATGTATCCTTAAGTACTTGAGAAGAACTAAGGATATGATGTTGGTCTTTGGTAATGGAGAACTCCAAGTCCAGGGATACACAGACTCGGATTTCATGTCCGATATAGATGATCGAAAGTCGACATCTGGAAGTCTGTTTGTGTGCAATGGTGGTGCTGTCAGCTGGAAGAGTTCCAAGCAAACCGTGATAGCAGATTCCACCATGGAAGCAGAATATATCGCTGCATCAGAGGCTATGAAGGAAGCATTCTGGTACAAGAAGTTTGCTGCAGAAATTGGAGTAATGCCATCAGATGCCATTCCTCTATACTGCGACAACAATGGCGCCATAGCCCTTGCTAAGGAGCCGAGGTCTCACCAGAAATCCAAGCACATTGAGCGGCGATACCATCTCATCCGCGATTACCTTGAGAAAGGTTACGTTGAGGTCGAGAGAGTCAACTCCGCAGATAATGTGGCAGACCCACTTACAAAGCCGTTGGGCCAGCAGAAGATCGAAGCCCACCTTGAGAAGATGGGACTTAGACTTGTAGCCAATTGGCTTTAGGACAAGTGGGAGATTGTTAGATATATGTGCCCTAGAAGCCAGAATTGGCTGACACTTGTAATACACTTCTAGGGGCAAAATTGTAATTTTGACTATAAATTAATAAAATGGGTTATTTTCTATCACATATGTGTATTTAGTGTCTGTGATACATCCTTTGAGTTAATGGTAATGATAATTCATATTTTCAAGAGTTGAAAATTTAAGACATGAATAATCATTATTAACTCATAAACAGCTCCCGACCATAGGATCATCACGAGGATGGTGATTGATCCGGAAGGTTGGTGTACGATCGCTTCTCTTTAGTAGATGAGTCTTGAGTCTACGGTGTGGAGACACCGGAGCGAGAGTACAGGTACTCGTTAGAGAACGAGGGCACTGAGCGTGACCACCTCGAGTAGTCATTAGGAAGTCTACCTTCTCGTCAATGACTGACTCGATGCTGCAGTAGTGTGTCTGGTTCTTTGACCTGAGATGCATCGGCAGTTCACCTTGAGGGTGTTATAGTTTGACTACACCATTACTCGGTCTCCTAGCCATATGGAACCCTGAGGTGTATGTTGGCTATAGCATGTTCATTGTAGGAACTGGATTGCATCAAGATGGAATCTATCTACCTCGGTGGTAGAGGAGCAGCCCTATGATGATCATGAGAATCAAGTCCAGAAGCCATGGCCATGGCAGAGTGAAATAATAGAAAGAGTTTCTATTTAGATTTTCACATTGGACTCGAATCGAATGATTACATCATATGACAGAGACTTAGGGTTTGACGAGTTCACCTTAACCCTAATCTGATCGGGGCTCAAGATAGAAGAACTTAATCACACAGGTAGCTGCACCAAGAGGTTCGCATTTTCAGCTCTGATGGGTTTGCCACCATATACTGCTAGGTGTCACTGGTGGATTTTGGGAGCAATTAGAATGATTTAGATGATCGATCATTCTAATTAGCTGTTCGAATCAGAAGAGTTCTGATCCATCGAAAGGAGTTTCGATGATGTCTATGATAGAGATCATGACATATCCCATTACCATACAGAACTGAACCTAACTGGGTCACACAAACAAGGGTTTGAATCTGGTGATCATCAATTGAACTGATCTAGTTCAATTGATCTGAATGAGATTCAATTAGGTTCAAGAAAATCGTGCTAGCACTCGATTGAACCTAACGTTCTTCTTTTACTATCATAAATAAGTTGTCCTGACTGAGCCAAAGGAGTTTGTGCTCAATCAGGAGGCCTTCATATGGTCTGACTGGAGGTTGTCCAAGTCAGAAAAGGTTGTCTTATTTATGAGATAAATTTGTGACAACACCTGCCATTTTTGGTCACCTGCAAAATTCTTGTCTTTTGACTTTGGTCAAACAGTTGACCTTTGACACATTGACATTTTGACCCATGTGTCATGCACCTATTGGAGAGAGCTGGTTGGGGCCTTGTCCCCTACTAGAACCTGGCAGAAAGACAAGGGGTGCACGCCAAGGGAGATGTGCCCAAAGTGGATAAGGCGCCTTGGAGTCCCATTGGATGGGACTCCAATTCCTTTTGGATTCCATCTAAGGTTCCACCAAAGAGTCTTCTTTGACCAGTCTTGGCACCACTCTAAGGAGGTTTTGAGGGACTCTAATCTGATTAGGATTAATAATGTCATCCCACCAATCAGATTTAGATCTGATTTCACAAAGGGTTGTGATTGGTTGGGAAGAGTGAACTGCATTGGCATAATAGGGTCTATAAATAAGACCCTGCTGCGCCAAAGATTGATTCTCTACCCTTTGCCCATGCCCCAAGGCTGCCTCTCCCTCCTCTCCATGCCACCTTTAGATCCTTCTCTCCTCTCCACGTCCCAAAGAAGTTTTGGGCTTGAGTTTGGTGCGATTCAGATCAAGAGAAAGGCGATCAAAAAGCAAGAAGGCTGCACTGCTGCAAAGGATAACGACTGCCAGATCTTCAAAAGGTGTTTTGAAGATCCTCCAAGATCAGATCCAGATCTGATTTTTGGAGGTGTGACAAATAGAGAAAGAGAAGGATCTCCAGATCCAGCCCGAGTGGATACCGGTAGAGGCCAGGCGCTTGCATGGCTACAGCAAGAACCTTAAGCAAACATCGGGATCATCATAGGATAATAGGATTACCCATAACAAGGTATAATTAAATTAGATTTAATTTAATTTAATTTAATTTATTTTATTAGATTAATGAAATCAGATATGAAGAGTCTCATATCTAATTTGGTTATAAAAGAAAAATTTTTGAAATATCCCTCTTGATCAAATCAGATCTGAACGAACCTGATCTGGAAAATAGCATTTTCCCTTCATAGGAGTGCTGCGCTTTCATTCTTAATAAAAAATTAAAACTTATTTTTCTACAAAATCCTAGATCTTGAAACCTTATGATTTTATTACATATTTTATTAATGAATCCAAAACTTAATTAAGAATTAAGATTATAAAATTAGTTAGATCTAAAAATTATAAATTTTCATATCTAAGATATATTCATAAAATTGGGTTTGGGCTTGGGTAGCTTAATTAGGTCTAGCGGTTGATCAAATTGAAAGAGTTGGTTAGGTAGGATCAAAGAAAGCTTAGATTTGACTAGCCTAATAGGATAAAGTTTGGATCAAGATCGAATCACATTGAGATGTGACTCGATTAAGTTAAGACCTAATTTAGCTCCGCAGTTCGAGCCTATACTGTAGCCTAACCCTATTGATTTTGATTTGATAATTTAGTATCTAAGGTAAGTCTGGTAGATACGATTGACTGATTTTTAATTGAAAGCTACTCGATCTGAATGCGTTCTTATTGAGTTAATGGCATATTCCTTCCACTGATCTCACATACTTGGCCATTTGTGTCCACCTAGTTCTGATTTGAGGTGGCTAATAATTTGAGCCAACCCATGCTACTAGGTTAGTCATAATTGTTATAACTAAGTCAAGTCAAGTTTAAAGAGACCTAAATTATATTTTTCTAAGAAAATATTAAGTCTAAGGTCTTCTACCATTGTAGATGTGTGGGCCCTTCTCGGGGTTGATTGTTCTCAGCTAGATACAATGGTTTAGTTGCACTGAGAAGAAACAACCATGTCTATTAGGCATTGGATGCTAAGGGTTGGAGGATGGGTTGGGCTCAATATTTTGGATACGGTGAGGGATCCAATCAAAAATTTAATTTATGCAAATGATGGGTCTGACTTAACTAAAGAGTGGATCAATATTCTGGACACGGTGAGATTCATGAATTAGAGATTAGGTTTGGGTGCACCATGATTAGAGAATTATTAGATAAGAGTTGTCCACTCATCAGTTGACCCATCATCAATAACTATTAGGTGAGATGATGAACCAGTCGGTAGGACTGCACCATCCACTAGAAATCAATAATCATAAAGATTTTTACATCTCTACCAAGAGAGTGTAGGGATCCAAGAAAATAGTAGGAGCTTAATTTGTTTAAAAATGAAATCCCTAAATAAATTGATTAAGTGTAATTACAAAATCTAACTAGAAACTTTGACTCTCTATAGGAAGATGTCTGCGTCCAATCCACTAGCCCGTATCCTCGACACCCATAGACTGATCGGACCTAATTATAAGGATTGGCTCCGAAACTTCAAAATTATTTTGGGCTTCAAAAAGTTAACTTATATGTTGGAATAGGATCCTCCAACCTTACCAGTCCATCCATCTGTTGATCAAAGAGCATCTTTCAAGAAATAGATGGATGAAGATAACAAAGCCAGATATTACATGTTGGGCTCGATGTCTGATGAGGTCCAGCACTAACATGAAGACATTAAGACTAGCTGCCAAATGTTGGCTCACCTGCAAAAGTTGTTTGGTGAACAGAGTCGCACAGCCAAATATTAAGTCACTAAGAGACCGTTTAAGACTCAGATGCATGATGGACAGTCAGTCCAAGATCATTATCTGATGATGATCAAAAACTTAGAAGGACTTGAGAAGCTCGGTGTTAAGTTATATTAGGATCTATAGATTGATATAATTTTGCAATCCTTGATTGATGCATATGGATAGTTCATCATGAACTACCATATGCATAAACTTTAGAATACCTTGGCTGAGCTCATGAATATGTTGGTTATTGCTGAGCTTTCTATGAAAAATTTTAAAAGCTCGATACTTGCTGTGAAGCGGACTTCTTCAAAGAGAAAGTCTTTTAAAAAGAAGAAAAAGTCCGTGAAGAAGCAGAAGGTGGATGGTGGGAAGAAGAAGAAGGCAAAGTCGAAGAAAAAGGCCAATAAGAAAAAATATTTTTATTGCAATACTGACGGCCATTAAAAGCAAAACTATCTTTTGTACCTGACCAACCTTAAGAACAAGAAGGAAGCAGGTCCTTTTGGCGGTATGCTCATTATAAAATCTAATCTTATATTTTCTTCTGTATCCAGTTGGGTGCTTGACTCTGATTCTAGTGCTCACTTGTGCACTTCTATGTAGGGTCTTGAGGATAGTAGGAGGCTGAGGGATGGTGAGATGATCCTATGCATCGAAAATGAAGCAAGAGTTGCTACTGTGGCCGTGGGAACTTACCCTCTACGATTACCATCAGGATTAGATTTAGTTCTTAGAGATTATTTTTATGTGCCTGTAGCATGCAAGAATTTGATTTCTATTTCATGTTTAGCACAAGAAGGCTATGTAATTAGTTTTCTTAAGGACCATTGTAATATTCTTTATGAAAAAAATAAAATTATAAGTGGTTTCCTTATAAATAGTCTCTATTAGTTACATATTGATATTTTTGTTTTTAATATCGTGCAAAACGTAAATCCTATAGGATCAAAATGACTTACGGATAGTCTAAATGATAGGTATCTTTGACATCTTAGGCTAGGTCATATAGCTGAAGATAGGGTTAACAAATTGAAGAAATTCGGGCTGTTGAGTTCGTTGACTTTAGAGTCATATCCGATTTGTGAGTCATGCCTTCATGGCAAAATGACCAAGCTTCCTTTTGTAGGACATGGGAAAAGGGCCACAGACCTACTTGCCCTAGTACATACTGATGTATGTGGCCCATTTAATGTACCGACTAGAGCCAATTACGTCTACCTCATCATCTTTACTGATGACTTGTCTCGGTACGGATATGTATATTTGATACAATATAAGTCTAAAGATTTTGAAAAGTTTAACAAATTCAGACTGAAGTAGAAAAATAAATAGAAAAATTCATTAAGGTTCTTCGATCAAATCGAGAAGGCAAATACCTTACTTGGGAATTCCTGGACTATCATAAGGATAATGGCATAGTCTCTTAATGGACTCCACCTAAAATGCCTCAACTCAACGGGGTTTCAGAATTAAGAAATCGGATCCTATTAGATATGGTCCAATCCATGATGAGTTTCACGAATCTTCCTAATTTCTTTGGTGATATAATTTGATGAGCACTATATATTTACTGAATAGGGTTTTCTCTAGGACCATTCCTACCATACTGTATGAGATATGGCATGGTAAGAAACCAAGTCTGAGTCATCTCAAAATTTAGGATTGTTCGGCCCATGTCAAGAGACAACAGGCAGACAAATTAGAGTCTAGGTCCTTTAAAGCTCGATTTATTGGATATCCTATAGAATCATTAGGATATTATTTCTATCTCTCAGAAGATCATAATGTGATTGTGACTTGACACACCATCTTTCTTGAAAAATAGTTTATTCTAGATTGTGGCATCGAAAGATAGATTAGAATTGAGAAAAAAGTTTTCGATGAGAAATGAGCTAAGGAACCTATGGAACCTAGTCAGATTGAGCCAACCCAGACACTAGTTTCTCCACCTCAAAAATCAAGTAGAATTTTCCATCCTCCTGAAAGGTGCTTAGGTACTATATCAGAAGACGTAGAAGAAATGTTCCTCACAGAAAATGAAGTTCATAGTAATGATCCCAAAACTTATGATGAGGCGATATCAGATATTGATTCTGAAAAATGGTTAGAGGCAATGAGGTCAGAGATTGACTCAATGCATTCGAACTAACTCTGGACCTTGGTAGATTCATCTGAAGGTATAGTACTTATTAGGTGTAAATGGATCTTCAAAAGAAAGATAGGCATCGATAGGAATATAGAGACACTCAAAGCAAGGCTCGTAGCAAAAGGGTATAGTCAGCACGAAGGCATTAACAATCAGGATACCTTTTCGCTAGTAGCCATGCTCAAATCCATCCGCACATTGCTTGCTATTGCAACCTATTTTGATTATGAAATATGGCAGATGGACGTAAAAATGATATTCTTAAATGGATATCTTGAGGAAGATATCTATATGGAACAGCCACTAAGATTTACATCCAGTGATAATGATCACAAAGTAAGCAAGCTGCAAAGATCCATATATGGATTTAAGCAAGCATCTTAGAGCTGGAATGCTCATTTCAATGATGTAATCAAATCGTTTGGATTCATCAAGAATGAGGAGGAGCCCTGTGTTTTCAAAAAGGTTAGTGGGAGTACTGTTGTCTTCCTCGTACTATACCTGGATGATATTCTCCTAATTGGGAATGATATTTTCATATTGACTACAATCAAAATATGATTGTCTAAGGAGTTCTCTATGAAAGATCTAGGAGAGGCATCCTTTATTCTAGGAATTAAGGTCTATAGTGATAGACCAAATAGGATGCCGGGTCTCTTACAAAAAATGTACATAGAGGAGGTGCTGAAGAGGTTTAGCATGGAAAACTCCAATAGGGGATTAGTATCATTCAAACATGGCATTGATCTCTCCAAGAAGATGTGCCCTAACACACCTGAGGAGATTGAATGCATGAGCAAGATCCCTTATGCTTCAGTAATAGGGAGCCTCATGTATGCCATGCTATGTACGCGACCTGATATTGCCCATGTTGTGAGTGTCACGAGCAGGTATCAGTCAAATTCAGGCGAAGAGCACTAGACTTCTGTGAAATGTATCCTTAAGTACTTGAGAAGGACTAAGGATATATTTCTAGTCTTTGATAATGGAGAACTCCAGGTCTAGGGGTATACAGACTTGGATTTTATGTCCAATGTAGATGATCAAACGTCGACATGTAGAAGTCTATTTATTTGTAATGGTAGAGCTATCAGTTGGAAGAGTTCTAAGCAAACAGTGATAGCAGACTCCACCATGGAAGTAGAGTAAATTGCTACGTTGGAGGCTGCAAAGAAGGCATTCTGGTATAAGAAGTTCATTGTAGAGCTCGAAGTGATGCCATCAGATGTCGTCCCTATGTATTGCGACAACAATGGCGCCATAGTCCTAGCTAAGGAGTCAAGGTCTCAGTAAAAATCCAAGTACATCGGGCGGCGATACCACCTCATCCATGATTACCTTGAGAGTTAACACCACAGATAATGCAGCTGACCCACTAACAAAGCCATGGAGCCAGTAGAAGATCGAAGCCCACCTTGAAAAAATGGGACTTAGATTTATAGCCAATTGGCTTTAGGTCAAGTGGGAGTTTGATAGATGTGTGCCCTAGAAGCCAGATTAGTTAATACTTGTAATACACTTCCAATGATAATTTTATAATTTTGATTATAAATTAATAAAAAAATTATTTTTTATCATAGTATGTATTTAAAGTGTCTGTGATACATCCTTTGAGTTAATGGTAATAGCAGTTCATATTTTCAAGAGTTGAAAATTTAAGACATGAATTTTCATAATTAACTCATAAATAGCTCCCGACCGTAGGATCATCATGAGGATGGTGATCGATCCAAAAGGTTGGTATATGATCGCTTTCTTAGGATAGATGTGTCTTGAGTCTATGGTGTAGAGACATCGAAGCAAGAGTATAGGTACTCATTAGAGAACGAGGGCACTGAGCGTGACCACCTCGAGCAGTCATAAGGAAGTCTACCTTCTCGTTGATGACTGGCTTGATGTTGCAGTGGTGTATTTGATTCTTTTACCTGAGATGCATCGATAGTTCATCTTGAGGGTGTTATAGTTTGACTATACCATAACTCCGTATCCTAGCCATTCAATTGGCTATAGCATGTTAATTGTAGGAATTGGATTGCACTAATAGGGGATCTATCTACCTCGATAGATAAGCAATCCTATGATAATCATGAGATTGAGTCCTTAAGCCCATGACCATGGTAGAGTGAAGATTATAGAAAGAATTTCTATTAGGGTTTCACATTGGACTCGAATTGAATGATTAATTCATATGATGGATATTGGGTTTGACGAGTTTACCTTAATCCTAATTCAGTCAGAGCTCAAGATAGAAGAATCCAATCACACAGATAGCTGCACCGAGAGGTTCGCTTTCGGTTCTAATGGGTTGCCACCATATGCTACTAGGTATCATTGGTGTATTTTGAGAGTAATCAGAATGATTTAGATGATCGATCATTCTAATTGTATGAATCAGAAAAGTTCTGGTCCATCGAAAGGTATTTTGATGATATCGATGATAGAGATCATGACATGTCTTATTACCATATAGAACTGAGCCTAACTAGGTCACACAAACAAGGATTTGGATCTAGATATCATCAATTGGACTAATCCAGTTCAATTGATTTGGATTAGATCTAATTAGATTCAAGGAAATCGTGCTAGCACACGATTAAGCCTAATATTCTCCTTTTGTAATCATTTTGGCTCATCTCGACTGAGCTAAATTTATTTGGACTCACTCAGAAACCTTGTCTTAGTTTGATTAGTGCTAGTCCAAATCAGAAATGGATTATCTTAATTCATTAGATGGATTTAAAATAACACCTGTCAATTCCTATCAGCTGCTAATTTCTGTTTCTGGACATAGGTCAATAGTTGACCTTGAACACTTGGACATAGGGCCATGTGTCATGTGCCTATAGGAGAGGACTTGGGGCTCTTGTCCTCCTACTAAAAAATGCAAGAGAGAGGGTGCAAACCATCCTAGGCATGTTCCCCATATGGATAAGGGATGGAGTCTTATACAGATGGGACTCCAGGGTGTTTTATTATGATCAAACACTGGGGCGCCAAAGACTCCTGGTTTATCCAGTGTTGGCACCACCTAAGTGGATTTTTGAGAGAATCTCATCTGATTGGATCAGATGGCATCATCCCACTAGTCAGATTTAGATCTGATTGAATGAAGGCTTTTGATTGGCCGGAATGATGTGGCACTGCATGGTGCAGTAGGGTCTATTTAAACCCTATCTGCGCCTAGGGTTAGAGAGCTTCTTCCTTTCACCATGCCGCAAGGCTGCCCTCCTCTATTCCATGCCTTCCTCTGATATTCTCTCTCTCTCCTCTCCAAGCACAAAGGAGTTGGGCATGGGTTCTAGTGCAATCGAATGAAGAAAGTTGCCCAGATCAGGAAGAAAACAACATTGCTGAAAGAGATGACCGTTGCTTCTTCAAAGAAGTTTTGAGGAACTTCAAGATCAGATCCAGATCTAATTTTTGAAGAAAATATTCAGAAGGAGAAGACCTCCCAATCTTCCCCAAGTGGATACCGATAGAGGTCAGGTGCATGCATGGCTTCTTCCAAAACCTCAGGATCATCATAGAGTAATTTGATTATCTGAAAATAAGGTATGAAATTAAATTAGATTTAATTTTATTTTTATTATATAATATTAGATCTTTAGGATCAGATCTGAGATGTCTCAAATCGGATTAGGATCATAGAAATTTTTTTTTTGAAATATTCTTTCAGATC
Organism: Cocos nucifera; assembly: GCA_006176705.1. Classification (NCBI taxonomy): domain Eukaryota; kingdom Viridiplantae; phylum Streptophyta; class Magnoliopsida; order Arecales; family Arecaceae; genus Cocos; species Cocos nucifera. Next base: position 109,409 of record QRFJ01001436.1, read on the forward strand.
CAATCAGATCTGAACGATCCTGTGCAAGAAAAATAGGATTTTTCCTTCAGTACATTCATAGATTTTTTGAATTCCAAGACCGTAGGAGCATAGATTCTCCATGATCCTTTAAATAATATGTTCTTGGTTGAATGATTTCTACCATCTCATATGGGCCTTCGTAGTTCAAGATGAGCTTTTCTTGATTTTGAGGTTACGAAACGTCCACTCGTCGAAGTACAAGATCCCCTACCCTAAAAGTTTTGCTCCTAACTCTCAAATTATAGTAGCGGGCTATCCTTTCCCTATAGGCTGCCATTCGAATCTGGGCCTTCTACCTCTTTTCTTTCAATTGATCAAGATTAGCTCTAAGGTCCTGTGCATTGCCTTGTTCGTTGAAGGCCTCTACTTGTGCTGAGGGGAGTTCAAGCTCGACCGGGATATTCACCTCTATCTCGAAGGCCAGCACAAGGGGTGTTTCTCTAGTGGGCGATCTTTGGCTAGTTCAGTAAGTCCAAAGCATATGATAAAGTTCATTCATGTAGGTCTCCTTTGCTCTATCAAGCCTAGCCTTTATCCCTTGAAGTAAAGTTCTATTAATCACTTTTGTCTCATCATTCGCTTGTGGATGAGCCACTGATTTGAAGTGGTAAAATATATTTAGACCTTCACAGAACTCAACAAACTTCATACCTATAAATTGATGTCCATTATCAGTGATCAGCATCCGAGGTAGATCAAACCTGCAAACAATCAACTTCCAAACTGCTAGAGGTTCAGCCTCGACCCATTTAGTGATGTAATCCACTACCACTAATAGAAACTTTTGCTGTCCAGATGCCATGGGGAAAGGATCGAGTATGTCCATCCCCCACTATGTAAATGGCCAGGGAGTACTTAACGGTGTGAGCTGCGAAGACGGCTGTCTCTGAATATTTGCATTTCTTTGATACCTATCACACTTCCTCACATAATCCACCTCATCCTGATGCATTGTTGGCCAATAGTATCCCTGATGCAGCAGCTTGTATGATAGGGATCTCACTTCCAGATAATATCTACAGATCTCCTCATGAAATTCCCTTAAGGTATGACTAGCTTCTGAAGGTCGGAGGCACTTGAGGAGTGCTAAGGAGTATGACCTCTTATACAACTTGCTTTCATGTAGAATGTAGCATGAAGCTTGGTTTCTTAACTTTTGAGCTTCTTTGTGATCTCTGGGAAGAATTTCTTCCTTGAGATATGCTATCAATGGGTTGATCCAGCTGAGTTCATGATCAACTTGCATTATTGCCTAGGGCTCGTCCGAACTTGGGTGTTGTAGGACCTCAAAAAGGACTTCTCTAGGTAGCTCATTCGGGGCTTAGGTGGCTAGTTTTGAGAGAAGGTCAGCTCTAATATTCTTCACTCTTGGGATCTGCTAAATGCCAAAGTTGTTAAAGTCCAAACTTAAGCTCTTCACCTTTTTCAAGTACTTTTTCATACTTTCCTCCCGAGCTTCAAAGGAGTTGTTAACTTATCCTTGTGAGGATTTATGGTGCTCCCAAGCCTTGGGAGGGCATGGGAGGAGTCAGGGGGTTGGCTCGAAAGATTTTAGGGGCTTGGTTGGTGATTCAGAGACCTGGAATACAAGATAAAGTAAGGAACCAAAGCCAAAGAATTAAGACTGCAGAAAGAAGATTATCTGCAGGTTAGCAGCTCAGTCCAAAATAGGATCGGCTAAGTCTCAGAGCATAGGCAAAATAGAGAGTTACACGTTCGAGACTGCTAGCATGGCACAAGACTAGGCCGATTCAGTTTCAGACTGAGCCAACCTAGTGGAACTTAGCTGGCTCAGTGCTAAGACTGAGCCGACTCAGTGCGCAGGCAGAGTTACACGAGGATCTATTTTGGGCTAGGGTCTGAGATGATTCTAGGGATCTTAAGGCCTAGTTTGAGAGGTTTTAAGGAGGCTAATTCATGTATGAATCAAGTCTAGATCCAAAGGATGAGAGCATGGGAGATATAGGTGTACATGAGCTCAGTGAGTGCTTTCATGTATTGGGTTAGCCGAAGAGTTTTTTGGTCGGGCCTAATGGCTATGTTTAAATACATAGGTTGAATTAGAGTTTTAAAAGGTTGAAATCAATAAAGACCTTTTCTCCCTTAACTCTCTTCTTCTCTTCTCTCTAGAGTTGCCATCCTAGGGTTCTTGAAGAAGCTCTAGAGAAGGGGGCATCTCTCTCAAGTCTAAAGAGGGAGGTGCCCCATCATAGATCTAGGTGGAGGATTGGTGGTGTGCTATCCATAGAGAATGTCATAGATTCCTTCAGGTCCGTGCTAAAGATTAGGAGCTTTCACAACATGATATCGGTGCTTGTGATGTCAAGGATGATTGACATTCGAGCAATATCATGGGTTTATAACTTGGACGTTCGAGCGATATCATGGGTTTATAACTTGGTATCAGAGCTAGGTGATGCCTAAAACATTATGGACGGCAATAAGGTTTCAGAGCCAAGTTTCAAAGCCTAATGGTGTATGGAAGGGAAGGAGAAGTCGTACATGGTGAAATCAAAAATCTGTACAAGGATTCCATGGTATGTCTCAAAGCTACCTTGTTATTGTCGTGGTTTGGCCAATTGGGAGCAGTCGGTTGAAGGTGGAGGTTAAGAGGATTAATGAAAAGGGATTTTCTTAAGGTGGAAGGATTTGGTGCATGATTTGCTGATGGGTCTTGGTGAAAAGGTTGGGGTGTATGATGGTTATGTGATAGGCAGAGAGCACTGGAGTGCTGCAGTAGCGCTTTCCTAGAGATGCAGGACTAAGAGAGGCTCAGTGATATAGCAGCTGTGGGATGTATCTCAGTAGAGAGCATCAGGGTTCTCTAGGAAGATGGGTAGTGTAGGGCTGTTGATGAAAGATTTCCCAAAGGATAATGGTCGAAGAAAGGTTAAAGAAGTGACTATACATCCTTCGATGTCTGGAAGGCAGGGAAGTAGTCGGAGATGTATTCAGTGGTTCGATCAGAGCATGGATTTGCGAAGCCTTCGGAGTGATGGAGATGGATGATCCATGGAGGGCCAGCAGGTTAGGGCTGGGCAGCTATAGAGCGGCGTAGAGATGAGTCAAGGAGCACTGGAGTGCTACAGAAGCACTTTTCTAGAGGCATGGGGCTGAGAGAGGCTCAGTGATATAGCAATCGAGGAGTGTATCTCAGTAGAGAGTGTTAGTGGTATCTCAGAGAGATTGGGTGCAGGTCTCAGAGAGAGCCAGGGGGTCTCAAGGAGCGCCAAGAGGTTTCTAGTAGTTGAGAGTATCATGGATCAGATTTCTTCCGTAGGAGCACTAGAAAGAGTCATGGTTCAAGTGGAGGATGGTTCTCTGGGTGCAACTAAAGTGATGGCTGGTGTAAGGGCAGAAGAGGAGGATTATCGTGGAATTTCCTAGGGTTCAGTCACTGGTTTCACAAGAGTTGGATGAGCTCTTGAGTTTTGGAGGTGCCCACGGGTTACGAAGGTATTCAAGATAGCTTCGAAGGGGTCCACGGAGTGTGGAGGGTTCGAAGGAGCAGCGATGGTGTTCAAGGTGCAGCAGCAGGCTCAGCAGTGCAGCATTGAGTGGTTGGTCTCGAGGGACTCGATGATAGAGTTGGCTTCTGCAGCATCAGGTGGACTTTGGATATAGGCGGAGCTCCGTAGTGGTGGCTTCACAAGTGGAGAGAAAATTTGGCATGAGTTCAGAGCACCGGTGATGCATAGTTCCAGGTGGAGCGATGCATGCAGGTGGACAGACGTAGCTTTGAGGAGATCGTGTTAGATGGTACAACATGTGTTGGTGCAGGAATGCTGTAAGTTCTCCGAGAAAGTTCAGAAAAGGTGATGCAGCTGCTAAGCAAAATGGATCCTATAATTCTAGGATGGTGCCAAGAAGCAAGCACTGATCTTCAGCGGTGGAGGTGGTCATCCCAAAGGCCTCAAGGGTGTACAACAGTTGAAGAGGATTGATGGAGACGATGCTTGCATAGGTGCTATCGAGTGCGTAGGGACAGTGGAAACATGCAGGAGGTCATTGTCGAGGGGTTTGCCAAGGCTTGGGGCACCAAGATGAAGATTATGAGGATTTGTGGTGCTCCCAAGCATTGGGAGGCCATGGGAGGAGTCAGGGGGTCAGCTTCGAAGATTTTAGGAGCTTGGTTGGTGCTTCAGAGACCTGGGATACAAGGTGAAGCAAGAAACTAAAGTTGGAGAATCAAGACTGTAGAAAGAAGATTTTCTGCAAGTTAGCTGGCTAAGTCCAAAACTGGATCGGCTAAGTCTCAGAGCATAGGCAAAATAGAGAGCTGTGCATTCGGGACTGCTAGCATGGCACAAGACTGGGCTGACTCAGTTTCAGACCGAGCTGACCCAGTGGAACTTAGCCGGCTCAGTGCTGAGACTGAGCTGGCTCAGTGCGTGAGCAGAGTTACACAAGGGTCTATTTTAGGCTAGGGTCTGGAATGATCCTAGGGGTCATAAGGTCTAATTTGAGAGGTTTTAAGGGGGCTAATTCATGTATGGATCGGATCTAGATCCAGAGGGTGAGAGCATGGGAGACATGGGTGTACATGGGCTTGGTGAGTGCTTTCATGTATTGAGTTAGTCGAGAAGTTTTTTGGTCAGACCTAATGGCTATGTATAAATACATAGGTTGTATTACGGTTTTAAAAGGTTGAAATCAATACAGACCTTTTCTCCCTCAACTCTCTTCTTCTCTTCTCTCTAGAGTTGCCGCCCTAGGGTTCTTAAAGAAGCTCTAGAGAAGGGGGCATCTCCCTCAAGTCTAAGGAGGGAGGCGTCCCATCATAGATTCAGGTGGAGGATCGATGGTGTGCTACTCATAGAGAACATCACAGGTTCCATCAGTTTCGTGCTAAAGATCAGGAGCTTCCGCAACATGATATCGGTGCTTGTGATGTCAAGGATGATTGGTGTTCGAGCGATATCATGGGTCTACAACTTGGTATCAAAGCTAGGTGATGCCTAGAACATTGTGGATGGCAATAGTCCTACCACCAGTTTTGAATCATTGTAGGCCTTCAAACGTTGCACTCCCAGCTCCTTAGCTATCCTCAATTCTGCAAGTAGGGCTTCATACTCTACCCCATTGTTAGTTTCGAGGAAGTCAAAGTGCAATGCATATTCCACCATCATTACTTCTGGATTAATGAGACTCAAGACTGCACCTGCCCTAGAAGCATTGGATGAACCATCCACATATTGCACCCAAAAGTCTTCAGGAAGATTGGCCCTCTCTTTCGAGGAACTAGGGATAAAGGCTTCTCGATGCTCTGGTTTGGTCTCCTTTGGAATAGTGCATTCTACTATGAAGTCAGCCAGCATTTGAGTTTTAATGGATGCTCGAGGTTGGAACTGGATGTTGAATTCAGTCAACTCAATCGCACACTTGGCCACTCTACCTAAGGTATCGGGTCGATGAAGAATCACCTTAATTGGTTGATTAGTGAGGAGAGTAATAATATACCCTTGAAAATAAGGTCGGAGCTTCCTAGCTATAACCAACAAGGCATAGGTTAATTTTTCTAATTTGGTATACCTTGTTTCCACATCCCTCAAGACTTTGCTTATGTAGTAGATCAACTTTTGAATTTTTGCTTCTTCTCTAGCCAATACAGCTCTAATAGCTACAGGAGATACGATGAGATACAGGAACAATTCTTCCTCAGGTTTAGGTTTGGCAAGCAGTGGGGTTGAGCTGAGATAATTCTTCAGTTCTTCAAGGGCCTACTAACAATTGGGAGTCCAGCTGAAGCTCTTAGGCTGCTTAAGCACTTGGAAGAAGGGCATATAGTGCTCTGCCGATTTTGACACGAAGCGATTCAGAGCCGTCACCTTGCCTATGAGGCATTGGACTTCTTTTATTATTTTTGAGATAGTCATTTCCTAAATGGCTCTGATCTTCTCTAGGTTCGCCTCGATGCCGCGACTCAACACCATAAATCCTATGAACTTTTTTGAGGTTACTTCAAAAGCATATTTCATAGGGTTCAACTTCATCTTGTACTTTCGGAGAGTATTCAACGTCTCTTCAAGATCGACGATGTGATTTGGTGAAGATCGGCTTTTGACCAACATATCATCTACATAGACTTCCATATTACGGTTGATCTGCTCCTTGAAGATTTTATTAACTAGGTGTTGGTATGTTGCACCTATATTTTTAAGCCCAAATGGCATGATCTTGTAACAATAAAGACCACAGTCAATTACAAAAGTGATTTTTTCCTCATCCTCTGGTGCCATCCAGATTTGGTTATAACTGGAGAAGGCATCCATGAAAATGAGGAGCTCATGGCCTGAAGTTGCGTCCACTAGTTGGTCGATCCTAGGCAGAGGGTAGCTATCTTTTGGATAGGCTGTGTTTAAATCCGTGAAGTCTATGCACATCCTCCACTTGCCATTTGCCTTTTGAACCATGACAATGTTTGCAATCCAGTTTGGGTAAAGCACTTCCTGAATGAATCCTGCCATAAGGAGTTTGTCAACTTCATCTATTATTGCATTCTATCTTTCTGGTGCGAAACTATGTTTCTTCTACTTCACTGGTCGTCGCTTAAGACCTATGCCTAGGCTGTGCTCCATGACTTTTGCATCGATTCCAAGCATATCGGTAGGTGCCCAGGCAAAGACATCAGAATTTCTTTGCAAGAAGGCGATGAGCTACTTTTTAACTTCTCCTTTTAGGCTCGAGCCGATCTTCATTGTACATTCTTTACTCCCATCATTCAGAGGGATCTCCTCAAGGTCATCAATGGGTTCTCCTCTTTGTTTAGATAGATCATCATGAGCATCAAGTCTGTCCACTGGACAAACTTCTGCTTATCTTCCTTCCTGTAAAGCAATACTATAGCAGTGCCGAGCTAGTGCCTGATCTCTTCTGACCTCTCTAACTCCATGCTTGGTTGGGAACTTCATCTTCAGATAGTAAGTAGAAATTGTAGCCCAAAGTGCATTCAAACCAGGTTGGCCATGGATCGCATTATAGGCAGAAGGGGCTTTAACTACAAAAAAATCAGCTTGTGCCGTAGATTATTTTGGGTATCAACCAGCCACCACAGGTAATGTTGTTATTCCTTCCACCAGCACTGCATCACTTGTGAATCCTACCAACAAGGAATCCATTGATCCCATCCACGTCATTGTGTGGAAGCTGAATTTCCTAAGCATCTTCTTCAGTGAAGGTGATGGGCTCCTTAGTCCATGACCTCTTCGCCAACTCTGCTGATGCGCTGGTCTCCCAATGCTGATGTCTCCCAGCGATAGTGTTGATGACTCCAAGAGGAGGTCAATCTCCTTGGGGCTCATCCCATCAATGTGGTTCAGATTATGGCAGGTCTCTCGGACGATCTTCTCTCCTCTCCGACTGGTGCCTGATGAATCGGTCCAGCCAACCTCTCCTAATCAGTGCTTCGAACTCATCCTAAAGTTGGAAAAATTCTTCAGTATCGTGATCATGATCATGATGGTAAAGGTAATACTTGTTGGGATTGCACTTGGTCGGATGAGTCTGCATCTTCTCGGGCTCCGCCAACTGCTCCCTTATCTCGATTAGCACCTAAGTCTTGGGGGCGTTCAAGGGAGCATAGTTGTTAAATCTTCTAGGAGGGGAGTTCTATCAGGTCCTCTGATCTGGGCTTCCCTATCGATGAGCTCGAATATGCTTGGGAGGAGGACTTCGAGAGTGCGGCCGAGCTTCACTCGTCTTTCTTTCAGATGTGGGTCGGTTGGGTTCACCCGCTTGCCACTTTCTTGCGGCCTCATCATCCTTCAATTTGAATGCTTCTTTCGCTCGGGCATTACCTTCAGCTCGGGCCAGCATATTGACAAAATCTCTAGGATATTTTCTTTCTAGGAAAGATAGAAGATCATTTTTTTGAAGGCTGTCCTTTAGTGCAGCTATAGCTATAGTTTGATCCAGGTTTCGGACCTCCAACGTAGCAGCATTAAAATGATTGACGTAAGCTCGGATTGACTCCCCCTCCTACTTTATGCTAATAAGGGAATTCAAACATCATCTCGGATGATGGCTGCTTATAAAATGAGGTGCAAACTAATGGCTCATTTGATTAAAAGAGAAGATCGTGTTGGGAAACATACTGATCTTCTCTTTCAGGACATCGATGATTGATGTCCTGAAAATATCTCTATGTTAAGACAAGAGAAGACCTTCTCCTCTAGAATTTTCCTATGTTCTTAGATCTAATATCTCTAATTTCTCTCATAGAAAAATCTTATAAATAAATAGAGAAGAAAGATTCTCAAGGAAACCCTAAGAGAAGACCTTTCTTCTCTTCTCCTTCTTTAATCAGAACATGATCAGATCATATCCAAAAAGAACATCATGCCCCAATAACTTGGAGCCCTTATCACCATGCCCTATTCCTCTCTCTCTCTCTGATTTTTATCACATAAAAATCATGAAGAATAAATAAGAAAAAAATATATAAAAAAAAAATAAAGAGAGGACAATCTTCTCTGACCTTGTCTCTTCAAGACATCAACTTTTGATGTCTTAGTTGAAGGCTCTTCTCCAAGAATCTTGGTGCCACAAACCACCCCACACCTTCTCCTCCTTTTTCTCTGATTTTTCATGATTTCTCTAGGATTTATCACATCCTCTATCCATCTGAAAGGAGGTGCCTCCATTTCAAATCAACATTAGGTCAAAGTCCTAGTCTTAGAAGGAGTCTCATGGGGCGTCCAACTCTTGGATGCCCCTCCCTTAATTTTTGGCATGTAACCACTGATTCTCACACACAAAAGAAAGATAATATGGTGCACAAAAGGGCTGGTGGTGGGAGAGGAATCCAAAATAAGAAGGAAGAGATTTGATCGAAAGGCGGCTCTTCCAAGTAGGAAACAAATCCTAACTTACTTCTAGTTTTGATGAAGTCAAATCAAATTCCAAAAAAATCAGATTTATGGGGCATGGAGAAACCTCTTAGGCATGGGAAAGCTCGTGTAAACATCTATAATTAATAAGTGGACATTAGCTTTGTTAGGCACAAGAGAAAGAGAGAGAGTCCCAGTCCAACTAGGACCCCTCTTGTTTGACTAGGTCAAAATAGGTTTGGACCCGATTTAAATCGTATTTAAACTAGATTAAATGCAATCTAATTAAAGATAATCCTAGTTCAACTAGGGGCCCAATTAAATTAGATTAAATCAAGATTTAAATTTGATTTAAATCCTAAGTCAATTTGGTGCACCCAAGTCCTTTCTTTCTTGCAATTAGCTTATCTAATAAACCAACTAGACTTAATCTAATTAAGTCTAAACTAATTTTAATTAAATTTAATTTAATTAAACTTGATCTCAGTTTGATTGCTTAATCAAATTGAGCCAATTAGCAGTTCAATTGCTAATCAATCCTCCTACAGTACTTGCATTAGGTCAAACATCAATCGTATTGATGGATTGACCTCAGAATGATTCTCAATCATCGATTAACCATCTGATCAGATTACAAGCTCTAATGTGTGTGATTCCATAGATTCAAAACTGAGTCAATAGTACAAAAACCAATTTCTATATCAATCAAAATTATCATCTAGCAATGGTTCTCGACGTCTGGATAGGTCGAATATATGCAAAACAACATTCTTAGAACCCTGGCCCATGGTTACCATATAATTCATCCCTATGATCAATAATGCTCAAGACAACTTTGAGTATCCTATCAAACACTCATACAAGTTACCTCTATTGTATCTCAAAATTTTGTAAATCCCATGATACCTTACGAGAATTACTCAGGTCTAGGTTTTGCTAAATTTAAACACAGCGAGACATTCTCTTTCTGAAGTTAATCAGAAGTGGTCAATTCCATCATAACTCACATATCTACTTTACAAATACTTGACTGGTAGAAATCTTTTAAATCTATATTAAAAATACAGACAGTCCGACACCAAAGTATAATGATTTGCTTGCAAGTCACTATGGTAATCTCTGGTCGGAGGGATACTTATACCCATTGGCCTTAGCTTGTTACTCTTGACAGTAGAGAGCCACATTAGTCATGTTTAGTGTAGATGTACTCCTACTTCTCATCTGGATGCCATACCAGTGTCTTCACATCATTTGGTTACAAGGACAACCAACGCATATTGCATGCAGCGACCTACACTCGATAAGTTATTATCCTTATTAATAACTTATCATTTGGTCGTGAATAGTTTAAGAACCATTCGATAAATCCTCTTTTATTGATTGATTATGGTTCTAAGGACTTCATCATAATTTAGAAATTCATTTAAGGAAGATAGAACTTTTATGATGAATCAACCAAATAACTATTATTATTAGATAATTTATATACTAATTTCAATCATTTATCACTTAAATGGTTGGCTTTAGGACACATTTTCCAACAACTCCCACTTGGACTAAAGCTAATTAGAATGATATCAAATATCCTATCTTCCACTTAGTTCATAGAACCCAGTTTTGAGGCCTTAGCAAATGGGTCAATCAAGTTCTCCTTTTACATCGATCTTCCAAAGATCGACATCACTCAGATCTAATATCTAAGATGAAAGTGATGTAGAATGTGCTTGTCCTTTGGTTCTTTAGCCTGAGCTATGGCTCTAGTGCTATGATAGGACTGGAGCATTGGTAGAGGGTGCCATTCCTAACCTACTAATGAACCTCAGCAACTATGCAGCTTACAAGGCAGCATCATATGCCATGATGTACATCACTAACTAAATAGACTAAAGTATACTGCTTGAAACCTTTTTAGCAGATTGTTCCTATAATTAGGGTATGACCCGATATTCTCTTGTCATCTTATTCTGACTGAAATTAAAACATCCACATATTTTAAGTCAGTATTTCAATATTCGAGTCACTGAATCTTAGTATTTTCTAAAAACTTAAGGATTGTCTATACAATCTTTCAGTGGCTCTTACTTGGATTAGACTAGTATTTGCTCACTACCTCTAGTGAGTTTACCATGTCTGGTCACGTACATGGAGAATTAAGATGACAGCTAAACCTTTATTCCTTATAATGCTGGAATGCCATTCTTGATTAAGAGAATTTCATCCTCAAACAACACAAGGAATAACACTGTAGAATATTTTGCCCAATTACAAAAGCATGATTTGTCTTTGTTCATAACAAAGGCATGCGTTCAAAACGTATGTTCGAATTTTGAGGAAATAGCCAGACGAGCTCTACAGGTCTTTACCTTTTCGTCTGCACTACTCTGATCCTTTTGAAAATCCATTCACATTCAATGGATTTTATCCCTTTAGGTAAATCAACTAGTGTCTATACACTATTGATTTTCATAGACTTTAATTTGGATCATATGGCTCCAAGCCACTTTTCAGAATTAGACCATTGCATTGTATCCCTATAGGTGATCGGATCCTTGTTGTTCTCATCAAGCTCAATAGGATCGCCATCCTAGACCTAGATACTAAAGTATCTATTTGGCTAACATGGTACACTATCGGATCTCCTTAAAGGTGACACTTTAATGGGCTCTGAGTTTGATCTGATCAAATCTGGTTTTGTAGGTTTACTAGATTACGTCGGTTCTTTTCTACCTATCAAACTTTTTCAAGTTCAACTTGATAGGCATCAGTTTCTTTTCTATGAAACTTCTTTTCAAAAAAAATGCTCTACTACTAATGAACATCTTATGCTCTTTAGTATAGTAGAATTAATAACCCTTAACTTATTGGACCACGATCCAAGTTTATCTGTGTGCAAATCTTTGACATAGGCCGATTAACTTCAAACCCGAAGGTGAGAGAGTCTAGGTCTATGCCCGATCTATATCCCATATGGAGTCTTTACAATAGATTTACTTGGTATAAATTTAGAGTAAAACTAGTAGCCACAAGAGCACAACCCTGAAGCAGGCAGACAAGCGAACCCCATCGTGGATTGAACCAAGTCTAACAAAGTTCAATTTTCTCCTTTTAGATACACTGTATTTCAAAAAGAAATCCATTGAGAGAATCCTATTCTCTTCTAGATATACCACAAACTTACTAGATAAGTATTCACCTCCTAGATCTAATCAAAGAGTTCTAATGCCCTTTCCAATTTATTTTTCTTTTTCATTATTTAATCACTTTTATATTTCAAATGAGTTAGACCAGATGCACCCATGCCCATATAGATTATCGGTAATAAAATACTAATATCTTTCTTTGGCACTTAAGGTCATAAGTCCACATACATCACTATGTATGAGACTTAGAACTTTATCGGCTCCTTCACCTTTTTCAATAAAAGGTGACTTTATCATCTTCCCAAGAAGACAAGATTCATAGGCTATCAATGATTCGCAATCATTGATGTCGAGATTTTCTCTCAAGCTAACCCGTTTATCCTATTCTTATCAAGATGACTAAGCCTATAATGCCAAAGATAGATATCCATGACATAATCTAACTTGGGTGTGGACATTATACTTAACAGGCTGTATAAATATTAAATATTATATTTTTATTATCCATGTATTACTATAATATTTTCATATAATATCATAATATCTTCTTTATTGATAAAAGATAACCATCTCTGACCAAAAGGCCATTAGAGATCACATTTATCATAAACGATGGACAATAGTGATAATCACTTAAAATGACATCTATTGAAAATAAGCTTGATAATTCCTAAAGCTAGGATTGGAACAAGACTTTCATCCCCAATGTTCAGATATTTCTCACCATTTTTAAATATCCCACTTACTTGTAGTCTTTGTAACAAATTGCATAAGACTACCAGCATCTAATATCCATGTAGTAGAATTATATACAGAGAAATTTTAAGGTATTATCATATAACATCCTTAATGAGCAACTTTTGCTCCTTTCTCTTGTTCAACCTGTTATGATAAAAAAAGTAAGACAAATCTTCTTCCTATGATCCTGCTTCTAATACTAGAAGCACTATGTCTGATTTTGGTTAACCTTAGACTAATTATTTTGATTGGACTTTGAAGCCCCAATACGAACCCATTCGTACTACTGAACCAAATTCAACTTTTGATACTAAGTATCAAAATTGGGTCCGATAAGTCATCACTATCTAACAGTGATAGGAGCAATTAGGATTTAGCCTTAATTTGAGAATAGAGAATAATGATCTATTGTATATGAATTATGTTAAGCCTAAAGACTTGGACGTTAGTCTAAAGGTTCTTCTACTATTTTATTCGAACTGGTAGCCTCTACCTTCAATTTGAGAAATTACTTTAATTTTCTAGTAAGTACTAGAATCTGCATAGACTGCATATGAGCCCAACTTTGGTTGGCTAACCCATATACATCTAACGGTAGGTTCATAACCAATTATTTCTTCAAATAATTTCTAATAATTTAATTTTATCCTAAAAACCTAATCAGAAGGCTTTAGCCTCCACTGTATGGATCTGATTAGGTCTAACCATTAACATGACTATACTTGGTGCATCTAACCAATGAATGATTAAACCCAACTTTGGTTGGCCAATCAAACCACCATTAGAGAGATACATCCAAGTTGTCATATGATGGATGATAATTCCATTAGTCAACAAGTACCAGACCCTTGGGCCTATAATGATTATTGAGTTAATGGACCCATTATCAAACACCTTAATGGGAGGCTATAACTCAGTTATCCCCATAACTTTGTCATTTTAAGAACCTAATAATTTTAGAGGATTTAAACTATTAGTGATTTAAGGATAGAAAGGACATGGACCAATTTGCTCCTATTGACTTCACCAAGTCAAGTCCTCCCACTAACTTCACAAGTGACTAATGAGGACTAAGATCAATTTTGGTTCATGAGCACCTAGATTAGTCTCACTGAATGAAATCAGTCTCATAGATTTTTTATGTGACATGGGTTAGCTCGAATCAATGAGCAACCTAATCAAGACCTAATTAATCGCATCGACCAGGTAAGTGAGATCCATGGAAGGGTCTGCGAAGGCTTGCCTTAGATACCATTAGAAATGGCCAAATAAGCAAGCTACCAATTAAAAACCATCGGTCTGAAATGCTAGACTTATCTTAGACACCAATTAATTTATCAATTTTGATTTTATTTGCCTAAAGACTCGGGCTCGACCATTGAGCCATGATCAGTATCCATTTGTTAGATGTAAGGACTTTGATCAACTACAACTATTGAATTAATCTATAAAAAAGAAATGACCTAATCCTAATTAACTATTAATTAGATTTGATCAATTTCTTAATTTAGTCCATATTTAATCTAACCTTAGGTCTAACCCAGTGAATGACCTGATCAAGCTAATCCATAACACTTTAACCCATATTTTATGAAATTGTTTTAGGATCTTTGAATCACAAAGCTAGATCCTAAACAATCACTTAATTCTCAACTAAGTTCAAGACTTATGGGTTTAGATTTATGAAACCTCAGAACTAATTTTTGATTTTATTATTTAAAATATTTTTTAAATTATAAATACTTTACTTTGAATCAAATTCAAATGATGGTTTTAGATCTAATTTGTTTTAATATTTTGATCATATCCTAGAATTTTGAATTTAGAATTTTGCAAAAAGTAAGTTCTCAATTTAAATTTTATAAAATAAATATATCATATATATACATTCTAGATTCAAAATAAGAATTACATATCAACATATGCAATAAGAGGATCTAGATCTAAACATAAAATACATCATATGGATTAGATCATAAATTATTTAAAATTAGATTTAAAATTTAAAAATAAATTATAAATTACTTTAGATCTCACCTAACATATTTATGATTTAGATTTCTCGGATAGCACATACTAGGACAATCTTTCCACTGCAAGGGATAAACCTTACAGCAGGACAACTTTATGGCAGTATGTACAATTCTGATATTATTTAGATCTAATATAAATAATCTAAAATAGATCTAATATCTATTTAATTTTAGATTCAAATTAAAAAATTAAATCATAATTTTTTTTAGATCTAATCTAAATAATTCATGATTTAGGTTCAGATCAGTACATACTAGGATAATATTTTCATTATAAGAGATTAATCTTACAATAGGACAACCTTATGGTAGTATGTACGATTTTTAATTAATTTTAATTTTTAGATTTATTCTTAAGCATACATGAATATGTTATAAAAGAATCTAGATGCTCTAATAACATTGTTGGAAAACATGCAGGATTTTATGCTTGAATTTTAAAATATTTTTAAAATAATACGTAGCGGAAGATGTAGATTAAACTATTTAATCTATAAAAGCATGTAATCAAATTACAAAATCCTGCATCAAAAATCTATAATATATTATTATGCAAATATAAATCTAAAATTAAATTAATCATAAGTGGTATTGATCATATCAATACCTAGATCTAGAATAATTTTAGATCTAACCCTAGATCATATCTAGGTTACCAGGAGATCAGATCTCTTATCTTTGGATGGGTCAAGAACTCCATGATTGATTTTTGTTGTTGCTTTTAGAATCACACACATGTTCGATCTCTATAGGTTATCTACATGAACCTGTAACATAGATCGGAGGTTCGTCGAATGAAGATTCGCTCGAAGTGCTAGCTTCTTGCTATCCCTCCTGATGGTCAATCAAATACATATTCTTCAAATCTATTGGACACTCCAAGAGATGAAGAATATGAAGAGAAATAAGGAAGAAATCTAACCCTTGAATCTTTCAAAAATCAAAAAATAAAAATAAAAAAAATATCCTAAGAGAAGATAGATCTTCTCCTTCAGGACATCAACGATTGATGTCCTGAAAATATCTCTATGTTAGGACAAGAGGAGACCTTCTCCTCTAAAATTTTTTCTATATTTTTAGATCTAATATATTTAATTTTTCTGATATAAAAATATCATAAATAAATAGAGAAGAAGGGTTCTCAAAGAAATCCTAAGAGAAGACCTTTCTTCTCTTCTCCTTCTCTCATCAGGACATGATCAGATCATGTCCAAAAAGAACATCATGCCCCAACAACTTGGAGCACTCATCCCCATATCCTATTTTTTTTCTATTAAATTTTTATCACATAAAAATCATAAAGAATAAATAAGAGGAAAAATACATAAAAGAGAAAATAAAGAGAAGACAATCTTCTCTTATCTTGTCTCTTCAAGACATCAACCCTTGATGTCTTAGTTGAAGGCTCTTATCTAAGAATTTTGGTGCCACAAACCACCCCACACCTTCTTCTTCTTCTTTTCTAATTTTTCAAGATTTTTCTAGGATTTATCACATCCTCTAACCATCTGAAAGGAGGCACCTCAATTTAAGACCAAGACTAGGACAAAGTCCTAGTCTTAGAAGGAGTCTCATGGGGCGTCCAACTCTTGGACGCCCCTCCCTTAATTTTTGGCATGCAACCACTAATTCTCATGCACAAAATAAAGATAATATGGTGCACAAAAGGTCTGGTGGGTGTGGGAGAGGAATCCAAAATAAGAAGGAAGAGATTTGGTCGAAAGGGGGCTCTTCCAAGTAGGAAACAAATCCTAACTTCCTTCTAGTTTTGACCAAATCAAAATAAATTCCAAAAAATTAGATTTATGGGGCATGGAGAAACCTCTTAGATGTGGAAATGTTCCTGTAAACATCTAGAATTAATAAGTGGGCGTTGGCTTTATTAGGCACAAGAGAAAGAGAGAGAGTCCCAATCCAACTGGGACTCCTCTTATTTGAATAGGTCAAAATAGGTTTGAACCTGATTTAAATAATATTTAAATTAGATTAAATATAACTCAATTAAGGATAATCTTAGTCCAACTAGGGGCCTAATTAAATCAGACTAAAGCAAGATTTAAATCTAATTTAAATTCTAAGTCAATTAGGTGCACCCAAGTCCTAGTCAAATAAGAAATTATTCTTTCTTGCAATTGCCTTATCCAATAAACCAACTAGACTTAATCTAATTAAGTCCAAACTAATTATAATTGAATCTAATTCAATTAGACTTAATCTTAGCCTGATTGCTCAATCAAATTGAGTCAATTAGCAATTCAATTGCTAATCAAACCTCTTGCAACACATGCATGAGGTCAAACATCAATCGTATTGATGGATTGACCTTAGAATGATTCTCAATCATCAATTAACTATTTGATCAGATTACAAGCTCTAATATGTGTGACTCCATAGGTTCGAACATAAGTCGATAGCACAAGAACCAATTTCTATACCAATTGAAGTTACCATCGAGCAATGGTTCTCGATGTTCGGATAGGTCGAATGTACGCAAAGCAATATTCTTAGAATGCTGACCCATGGTTACCGTATAATTCATTCCTATGATCAATAATGCTCAAGATGACTTCCAGTATCCTATCAAACACTCATATAAGTTATCTCTATTGTATCTCAAAATTTTGAAAATTTCATGACACCACACGAGTATTACCCAGGCCTAGGTTTTGCTAAAATAAACATAGCAAGACATTTTCTTTCTGAAGTTAATCAGGAGTGGTCAGTCCCATATTGACTCACCACTAATTTTACAAAACTTGACTGTACCCAAAAATCTTCAGAACCTATATTAAAAATATTGGCAGTCCGACACTAAAGTACAGTGAGTTGCTTACAAGTCACCATGGTGATCTCAAGTTGGAGGGACACTTATATCCTTTATCCTTAACTAGCTACTCTTGATAGTAGAGTGCTATATTGACTACGTTTAGTGCAAATATACTCCTATATCTCACCTGGATGCCATACCAGTGTCTTCACACTACTTGGTTACGAGAATAACCAACGCATATGACATACAGCGACCTACACTCGATAAGTTATCATCCTTATTAATAACTTATTATTTGATCATGAACAGTTTAAGAATCATTCGATAAATTCTTCTTTATTGATTGATTATAGTTCTAAGGACTTCATCATAATTTAGAAGTTCATTTAAGAAAAATAGAACTTTTATGATGAATCAGCCAAATAACTATTATTATTAGATAATTCATATACTAATTTCAATCATCTACCATTTAGATGATTGGCTTTAGGACAAATTTTTTAGTAGATTGTACCCAACTTAAAGCTCGAGTACTGGTTTCTCATTGCTTCCTTCAAGGTAGATGGAAAAGCTTGCCACAAGATGGCATCCGATGTGCCATGAAGCTACATCATCATCCAGAAGGCCTCTAGATGGTTGACTGGATCAGAAGTTCCATCGTAGGTCTCGAATTGAGAGAGCTTGAAGTTTGACGGGATAGGCTCCTGCATGATTTTGATAGATAAAGGAGGATTGGTGCAAATTTCATCATGATGAGCTAGAGCAGCATGACAGAGTTGCTCAATCCATCGATTCATGTCTTAGAGTTTTTGGTCGAGATCATCATCTCGATCATGGGTCTCAGAGGACCATCGATTGTAGATGGAAAAAGTCTCCTATGGAAAAGAATCATGATTAGAATAGGAGCTCCCTGCTCTCTACTTTCCCTTCTCGAGGATGATGGGTCTGCTGACCCAGATTATCCTTCTTGGCATTGGTTCATGAAGCTTCGATTGGAGGTTTTTTGGTCGTGTCACTACCAGAGGCTACTGTATGGGTTGCACCATCTCGGTGAGGCCCCGAACCTACTGCATTAGTAGGTTGAACTGCTCCAAATCTACCATGACTACTGGTAGCGGTGGATGGGGAGCGGATGATGGAGCCAGAACAAATAGATCTAGCTTAGATCTGACGATGGAAGTAGTAGACCGTCGGATGGTCATCTTTTTTGGAGGCATTCTCTAAAGCAAGAAGAGATCAAACAAAAGTGGATTTGAGAAATTAAGAGAGAAAGGAAGGTAGGTGAGATCGATCGGGCACTCCTTTTAGAATAAGGGCTCGGTGTCCCTTCCTCTAGCATCAATCCTATTGGTGCGGAAATCCATGAGGATGCCAGAGATGGTTGAAATAGAGAAGGTGAGGCCATCGATGAGATCTGCAAAATAAAATCCAAACTAAAGGTGGGTGGCTTTGACAGGATCCTCTAATGCTCAAGTCAATTTTCTAGCCAACTAGAATGGAGTGCTCAGGAAAGAAAGAAGCAGAGTAACAAAAAGTAGAAGAGAGCTTAGGAGAAATGTATTTGGAGGGTCCCTTTTATAGATGGGGTGAGTAACAAACTGATAGTGATTGCCGTAACCATCAGATAGTAGGCCGCTCAGGCCACATGGAGTTTGATATGAAGGATGGTGTTCACTATCGCAACTTGCCAGTCGAGAGTGGTGTCTATTATCATGACGTGCTAGTACATTGGGGACTAATAGTCGAAGTTCATATGGGGTAGGCACTGACTATGAAGAGCTCCAAGTCACAATGGCTACAGAGGAGTTTGAGCTCTTTTAGGGTCGTCTGCATGTAGGCTGGTTTGTCTTGGATTGGTGGCTGGAATACGTGGACAAGGAGGCCCTTTTGGGCGATTGGGAGGAAATTGATCGGAAGGAGGTCAACCTTAGGAAGTTCATTCGGAGAGAGCTCGACTGGAGGAGGTCGACCGTAGGAAGTTCACCTAGAAGGAGCCTGACTAGAGAAGGTCGACCATAGGAAGTTCATCCAAAGGGAGCTCGACTGGAGGAGGTCGACTACTGGAAGTTCATCCAGAAGGAGCCCGACTGGAGGAGGTCAATCGTAGGAAGTTCATTTGAAAGAAGCTTGACTGGAGGAGGTCAACCGAAGGAAGTTCATCCGGAAGGGGCTCGATTAGAGGAGGTTATCTGGAGGGGGTTCGATTGGAGGAGGATCATCTAGAGGGAGTTTGACTAGGAAAGATCGTCTGGAGGGAGTTCGACCAAGGAAAAGATCGTTTGGAGGGAGTTCGATTGGAGGAAGATTGTTTAGAGGGAGCATGGATGGGCTTCAAACCTTCCATTCATTTTTAATCAGAGGACAAGGTTAGCGTAATGGTAATTCTCCTTCACTTATTCAAGATCTTATCGCCAAACTCCCATGCACTTTCGGGAGGTTCCACAACATGAGCTCATCACCAAGGGGATCAATGAATCCAACAGGAAGGAGATCAGCGACCCAAGACTTTGGGCAAGAACTTCGATGGGGGCCATTTTATCCCCAACACTTCTTGAATGTTGAATAAAATTTTTTGTCAAGTTTATGGCACTAGTATTATCACACCCAATAGTTATATTATTTTGCTTAATTTCAAAGTCTTTGAGTTATTGCTTGATCCATAGAATTTAAGCACGGCAATTCCCAGCAGCAACATATTCAGTCTCGATCATTGACAGTGCTACAGAGTTTTGCTTCTTGCTATGCTAAGAAATCAAGTTCAATCCTAGAAATTAGCAGGTGCTACTGGTACTCTTTCTATCAATTCTACATCCTCCATATTCTACATCAGTGTATCTTATCAATTCAATGGATGATTATTTTGAGTACCAAAATCCTAAGTTGTGTGTGTAGATTAAATATCTAAAAATTCACTTGACAGCTAGTAAATGAGATTCTTTAGGGTTAGATTGAAATCTAGCACACATGCAAATACTAAACAATATATCAGGTCTATTTGCAGTTAAATAAAATAGGGATCCAATCATACCTCTGTAGAGCTTTCTATTTACAGTTTTATCATTTTCATCTTTGTCGAATTTGCTTGAGGGGCTCAATGGTGTACCGATCTCTTTTTCATTTTTCATGCCAAACTTTCTTAGCATTTTCTTGATGTACTTTATTTGGCTAATGAAAATACCTTCCTTTGATTGTTTGATTTGTAGTCTAAGAAAGAAGTTCAGCTCCCCCATCATGCTTATTTCGAATTCACCTCGCATCAATTTTGCAAACTCTTGATAGAGAATTTCATTAGTAGCTCTGAATATAGTGTCATCCATATATATTTGAACTACAAGAAGATCATTATTTTTCTTTTTCAATAAAAGTATGGTGTATACACTTCCTGTAATAAAATTATTTTATAATAAAAATTTACTCAATCTTTCATACCATACTCTAGGTGCTTGTTTAAGTCCATAAAGTGCTTTATTTAATTTGTACACATGGTTAGGAAGTGAGTGATTTTCAAAGCTAGGTGGTTGTTATACAAATACTTCTTCAACAATATAATCATTCAAGAAGGCATTTTTTACATCCATTTGAAATAATTTAAAGTTTATGAAGCAAGCAAAAGCAAGTAACAGTCCAATAGCTTCTAATCTTGCTATAAGAGCATATGTTTCATCAAAATCAATCCCTTCTTCTTAATTATATCCCTTAGCAACTAGTCTAGCTTTATTTCTTACAACATTACCATGTTCATCTTATTTGTTCCTAAATACCCATTTTGTGCCAATTATAGGATGGTCAAGGGGTCTGTTTACAAGAGTCCATACATTGTTTCTTTCAAATTGGTTTAGTTCATCTTGCATGGCTAGCATCCAATTAGAGTCTTTCTCAACTTCTTCTATGGTTTTAGGTTCTATTTGTGAAACAAATGCAAGATAATTAGATGTACCTTTAAAAGAAGATCTAGTTCTTACTTTTTATGAAGGATCATCAAAAATCAATTCTCTTGGGTGATTATGTGCATACCTCCACTCCTTAGATATCTATGATCATTAGATGCTTCATTCTCACTATCCTTATCTTGCTCAATGATTGTGGTAGATTTGTGTTTATCATGAATGTTGTTGTCCCTCAAGTTTAGCTCATTCATTCCATCTTCGAGAATTTCTGTGTCATCATTAAAAACATCTTTCTTTCTCGAAAATTGATTGTTAGCTTCATCAAAAATGACATGTATTGATTCTTCAACAACCAAAGAGTATTTGTTGAAGACTCTATATGCTTTACTAGATGTAGAGTATCCAAGAAAGATACCCTCATATGCCTTAGCATCAAATTTACCTAGATTATCTTTACCATTATTATGAATAAAATATTTGCTACCAAATATATAAAAATAATTAATATTAGATCTTTTTCCTTTCCAAAGCTCGTAGAATATTTTGTTTAAGATTGGATGAATAGAAACTCTATTTAAGATGTAACATGCTGTATTAATGGCTTTAGCCCAAAAGTTTTTGGATAGATTCCCTTCACACAATATGGTATGGGCCATATTAACTAAGGTTTTATTTTTTCTTTCAACAAATCCATTTTGTTAAGGGATTTTAGGTGCAGAAAAATTATGTTCTATGCCATGTTCATTACAAAATTCTTCAAAATATTTGCTTTCAAATTCTGTGCCATGATCACTATGGATACATACCATAGTTGAGTTTTTTTCATTTGTTATCTTGTTATAAAACATTGAAAATATTAAAAATGCTTCATCTTGATGGGATAAAATCAAAACCCAAATGAAATGAGAGGAGTCATCAACAATGACAAGACCATACTTCTTTCCTCCTAGGCTTGTTGTCCTAGTAGGTCCTAACAAATTCATATGTATTAATTCAAGAGGCCTAGAAGTTAAAATCATATTTTTAGATTTAAAACTTTTCCTAGTTTATTTCTCAAATTGGCAAGCATCACAAACATGATCAACTTTAAAATTTAGTTTTGGTAGCCCTTTAACTAAGTCTTTATTAAGCAATTTATATAGAGTATGCATACTAGCATGACCTAACCTACGGTGCCAAAGCCAACTAGTTTCTTTGATATTAGTATTCATAGAAACTAGGCTTTGGCCACTCTTCTTGGTAATTTCATCAAGATACATCATGTAGATGTTGCCACGCCTAAATCCAATGAATTTTAACTATCATCCAAGGAACTAGATACTTTGCACAAAGAAGATTCAAAGAAAACTTTAAAATCTTTATCACATAGTTAACTAATACTAAGTAAGTTATGTTTTAAATTATCAATTAATAATACATTATCTATAAAGATGGAAGGAGTAATCTGAATTTTACCATAGCCAATTATTTTGCCTTTGTCGTTGTTGCTAAAGGTGACTACTCTTTCTTCCTTCCTTTCTAGGATGATGAATTGCTCCTTATCACCGACATATGTCTTGAGCAGCCGCTATCTAAGTACCACTCTCATTTGCATCCTTGGGCTGCAAGGCATTCCTGCATAAACAATCAAGTGATAGTTTTAGGTACTCAAGTCTTCTTGGGTCCTTATGGATTAGTAATCATGATTTCTTTTAGAACTCAAATTCTTTTAACTTATTTTTCACTGAATTTTCTAGTATTACACTCAACAGCTTTATGTCCTACTTTTCTGCATCCAAAGCAAGTGATATGTGAAGTGCTAATTGATATGAGTGCAGTAAAAAAATTCTTTAAAAACTTAGTTTTATCTTTAGGTTTATATCCTAGCCTGGCTTTATCATAAACTCTACTTTGATTATTTAAAATTATTTATAATTTTTTAGAACTACAAGTAAATTTATCAACTAAAGATTTTAATTTATCCAATTCATCCTTTAGGATTTTTTTCTTCTTTTAACTTATTATGGTTACTAATTACCTCTTCCTTTTCTTTTAAAAGAGTTTGAGTCATTTTCTTAAGATTTTTATTTTTTGTACTAATCTTTTTGAAATCTTTCATCAGGTCATAAAAGGTATCTTGAAGCTCATCAAAAGTAAAATCTGAGTCAAGAGTGGAGGATACCTCATCATCTTGTGCTATGAAACATGTTTGCTTCATTTTGATTTTCTTCCTCCGAGCTTGACTTGTCGCTGTCGCTCCAAGTTGCTAACATAGCTTTCTTTTTTATTCTTTTTGGTCCCTTCTTCAACAAGGATATTTAATCCTAAAATATCTTGGCTTCTTACATTCATAGCAAGTGGGCTAATCCTTCTCTTTTTGTTTCTCTTTCTTCCTACTGGCTTCTCCTCTAATGAAGCTTCTCTTCTTGAATTTTTATCTTCTTCTTTCCATAAATTTCTTGAATTTTCTGATCATTAGGGCCATGTCTTCATCATTCTCCTCACTGATGGATAGATCATCTTTTTCTTCAGCTACCATGAATTTCAGCACTATTGTTTTCTTCTTCTTATTGTCCTCTTCATTGTACCAACTTATGGCAAGCTCATTTGTCATCAGGGATCTAATGAGCTCCTCTAGAGGTAGAGTGTTCAGATCCTTTGCCTCCTGGATGGCTGTCACCTTGACTTTTCATGTCCTAGGCAAAGATCTGAGAATCATTCTTACCATACTATTAGTATAAACTTTTTCTAAGCTTTTCAAACCATTTATAATATTAGTGAATTTTGTGTACATGCTAGTGATAGATTCAATGGGATCCATTTTAAACAATTCGTATTGGTGAACTAGCTTGTTAATCTTTATTTCTTTTACATGATTTGCCCCTTCATGTATGACCTTAAGTCTATCCCAAATTTTCTTAGCTAATTTGCAAGTGAAAATTTGGTTAAACTCATTTGCATCAAGAGCATAGTAGAGTACATTCATTGCCTTGGCATTTAATTGGATAAGTTTCTTGTCCGTCTCATCCCAATCCTTCTCTAACTTAGGAGAAGATGTGCCATGGATAATGATTGTAGGTGTGTGTGGGCCATTAACAATGACGCTTCATATATCATAGTCGAGGGCTTGAATAAAAATGCACATGCGAGCTTTCCAATAGGTATAGTTGGACCTATTGAAAAGAGATGGCCTATTTATGGATTGCCCTTTAGTAAGTGAACCTCCTAGTTGGGTTGACATGATCTTTGTCTCAAGTTGATAAAATCAATAATTAATAGAGAACCAAGGCTCTGATACCAATTGTTGCCCAGGTAGACAACTCAAGACGGGGTGAATTGGGTTTTCAAAAAATTTAAAGTAGATATGTGCGGTGAAAATGTTTGAAGCCTATGTGAATTAGATAAGAGAGAAAATAAAAGACACAAGCAATAGCATGCACACAAACAAGAAAATTTTATAGTGATTTGGTGCACTCCCAGCACCTACATCCACTCCCCAAGCAAGACTCTTGGGAATTCTACTATAATCCTACAAGATTATAGCCGGATAGTTTTTTCAGGCTTACCATCTAAAAATTCAGTTGGTTTTTTCTTTAGGTTCACCAACCACAATCCTTTCAAAGATCAGATAAATCAAACCAAGATAAACAATGGGGAGAAAAACTCCAAAACCCAAGTTCCAGCCCCTGCTGAAATCAAGTATATGAAAAGAGAAAGAAAGATTTTACAAAAAAGAATGCTCATTTGAATGAGCAGAAAGGTTGTCATTGCAGTTCGTTGGAAGCCTCCTTGAATGCTTGGAGTTATTGCACTTGAGGGCTTTTTAATGCTTGAGAGAACTATTTGATTGGAGATTGTGTATTCATTGAAAAATAGGATGTGCATTCCTTTCTCTCATTTTTCTTGGGTCTTTTTCTAATACATCTATTTTATTTTATATCTGATGCATTACCTCTCTTTTGGTGATGATTGGAGTTCAAAAAAAGTGAAATCCGACTGTTGGAGAGTAGCAACTAGCCATTGGAGCTGAGAAAATCTGATCTGGAATGCCCCGTCAAAAGATTGTCATCGTGTCTTGTGACCTCTTGGTTTATCTCGGGATGTCTCAATAGGTTACGAGGCCTCTCGATTTGATCAGAAGAGCACTTGCCTTCAATCACTCAAAAAATAGCTTTCTAGAAAAATTGATTTGCTTGAGATCGAGAGCTCTCAATTTTGAATGAAAGCTCTCATCGGAACCACAAGACCTCTCAAGAATACTACGAGACCTCTCGCTCTCAGGGTGCAAAAACTGTGTTTCTATCTCTTGAGATCGAGAGCTCTCGAGATTCACTCAAGACTTCTTGAAAACATGCCAGAAGCTCATCTAGGCATGCCAATCCTTGCGAGAGCTCTCAAAAAAATTTCGAGATGTCTTAAAAACTACTCCAAGGCTATTTTAAGGAATTTTTGCACCAATCAAGGAGATTTGATTTTCATTTGAATTGAGCTTCATGTCATTCTCATATTGGTCAAAGAGCTCTCTTTCTTCTAACATTAGAATACATAAAATAAAATATATCAGTAGTCATTTGCTTTAATATTTGGTCATCATCAAAATCACTTAAGAAGGGTCAACATGAGAGCACAGAGAAAGAGCTTCATGATCTCAAGATTCAAATAGCCTATCAAGAGGGTCTGGTGAAGGATGCTGAAGTTGAGTCAGCAAATTTAAGAAAGAGCTGTGTGAGTCTGAGGCAGACCTGTGGAGGGCTCAGAAACTATTCCACAAGAGTTTGCTGAAGAGGAAGAAGCTTGAGTAAGAGGTCATCAATCTGAAGCAATCCTTAGTGATTGCGGGGGTTAGTAGTCCAAAATCTGAAGAATTCAGTCTGTCTTAGGACTTCATCTTTTTCTTTATTTTGTACATGATCTTGCAGACCTTTACTTTGTAATAGACTTTGACTTTAATAAAATAGCACTTTCTTTAATTATCTTTTTGTTTTGTGTGGATTTGATGCTTGTTGATTTCTTCATTTTTTGCATTTTATCTATTAAAAAAATATCTTCATCCTATCTTAGATAATCGAAGATCTTTATCTACATTAGGATGTAGTCTTCCTTCTATTCCTAATGTGGTTAGAATTCACCCTTGTCAGGAAGAGATCCTCCTCCTATTTCTGACAAGGTTGCTGGGGCACAAAAAGGCCATTGTAAGAGCCTCTTCCCTCCTCTTGTCTTAAATAATGGATGTCTTCATCCATATTAGGATGAGATTCTCCTCCTATTCCTAATGTGGTTAGCATTTATACTGTTGTCAAGATAAGGTTCTCCTCCTATTTCTGACAAGGTTGCTGGGGCACAAAAGGACTATTGTAAGGGCCTCTCCCCTCCTCCTATCTTAAATAACTGAAGATCTTCATCCACATTACGACAAGATTCTCCTCCTATTCCTAACATGGTTAGCACTTATCCTTGTCAGGACGAGGTCCTCCTCTTATTTCTGACAAGATTGCTGGGGCATAAAAGGGCCATTGTAAGGACCTCTCCCCTCCTATTATATTAAATAATTGGAGATCTTCATCTATGTTAGGACGAGGTTCTCCTCCTATTCCTAACATGTTTAGCACTTATCCTTGTCAGGATGAGGTCTTCTTTCTATTCCTAACAAGATTGCTGAGATACAAAAGGGCCATTGTAAGGACCTCTCTCCTCCTCCTATCTTAAATAATCAAAGGTCTTCATCCATGTAAGGATGAGGTTCTCCTCTTGTTCCTAATGTGGTTAGCACTTATCCTTGTCAGGATGAGATCCTCCTCCTATTCTTAACAAGATTGCTGGGATATAAAAGGGCCATTATAAGGGCCTCTCCCCTCCTTCTATCTTAAATAACTAGAGGCCTTCTACTTAATTTAGCGATAAAGTTTGAGAGATTATTTCTTATCATCATAATTTTGCACCAAGGACGAAGATGTTAAAGTAAAAAAAAATTATTGAAATAAAATCATCGATAGTACATTTGTAGATTCTCTGAGTTTCATGGTCAAGGAAGATCTGCTCCTCCAAGTTTCTTCAAGTGATAAGTTCCAGGCTGGATGACCTTCTTGATCTCGTAAGGGCCTTTCTAATTCAAAATGAGCTTTTCTTGATTCTAAGGTTGTGAGATAGTTACTCGTTGAAGTACTAAGTTCTTCACTTTAAATGCTTTCCTTCTAACTTTGGAATTATAGTAGCGAGCTACCTTTTGCTTATAGACTACCATCTAAACTTGAGCCTCTTCTCATTTTTCCTCCAACAAGTCGAGATTGGCTCTAAGATCTTGGGAGCTTCTCTGTTCATTGAAGGCCATGATTCATGCTGATGGAAGTTTGAGCTCTATCGAGATGACTATTTCTATTCCAAAAGCTAGAGCAAATGGTGTCTCCTCAGTTGGCAATCTTTGGGTAGTTCGATATGCCCAGAGTATATGATAAAGCTCATCTACCCAAGTTTTCTTCACCCTTTCAAGCTTTGCCTTTATGCCTTGTAATAAAGTTCTGTTGGTCACCTCGACCTATTCATTTGCCTATGGATGAGCCACTGATGTAAAATTATGAGAGATGTTCAGGTCTTCGCAGAACTCGACAAATCTCGTCCCCGCAAACTGACATCCATTATTGGTTATAAGAGTCCGAGGTAGGCTAAATCTACAAACTATTGACTTCCAGATGAAGTCCTATACTTTAGCTTCAATGATTTTGGCCAGAGGTTTGACTTCAACCCATTTGGTAAAATAATCAATTACCACTAAGAGAAACTTTCGCTATTCAGATGCCATAGGAAAGGGCCTGAGCATGTCTATCCCCCATTGTGTAAATGGCCATGGGGCACTCATGGGAGTAAGCTCAGAGGTTGGTTGTCTTTGAATACTTGCAATTCTTTGACATCAATCGCATTTTCTGACATACGCCAAGAGTCTTGATGCATGGTTGGCCAATAGTAGCCCTACCGAAGTAGTTTGTGATATAAAGATCTGGTCCCCAAATGACTTCCATATATTTTTTCATGGACTTCCCATAGAGCATAGTCGGCCTCAGAAGGTAGGAGGCATTTTAACAACAGCAAAGAGTACGATCTTTTATACAACTTATTCTCATATAGAACATATCGGATGGCCTAATTTCTCAGTTTTCAAGCTTTCTTTGAATCCCAAGGAAGAACGCCATCTTTGAGATAAGTGATAAGTGGGTCAAACCAGCAGGGCTCATGGTCAACTTGCATTACAGTCTAGGATTCCTCTAAACTTGGATATTTCAGAACTTCAAAGAAAACTTCTCTTAGTAGTTCGTTTGGGGCTAGCATTGCTAACTTGGAAAGAACATCGGCCTTAGCATTTTCTGCTCTCGAGATTTGCTTGATATCAAAACTGCTAAAGGTAAAAGTAAGATTCTTCACTTTTTCGAGATATTTTACCATGCTTTCCTTCCAAGCTTCATAATTGCCACTAACTTATCCCACCACCAATTGGGAATCACTATAAGCTTGGAGTTGATCTGCTTCCAGCTCTTTGGCTATCTTCAACCTCGAAATTAGAACCTCATACTCTGCTCCATTGTTCATTGCAGGGAACTCAAAACATAATGCATATTCAACAATGATTCCTTCTGGGCTAACCAAGATCAGACCTGTGCCTACATCAGAAGCATTGGATAAACCATCCACATACAGGACCCAGAAGCCTTTGGGAAGGTCTTGTCTTTCTTCAGGGGAGTTCAGCTGTAGATGTGGTATATTGGCTTCATTTTGCTTAAGTTCAGCTTCATCCAAAATAGTGCATTCTATAATAAAATCTACCAATATTTGAGCTTTGATTGATGGCCGAGGTCGAAAGTTGATATCAAATTCTATAAAATCAATTACCCATTTCGTTATTCTTCCAGAGGCATCTATTCGATGAAAAATTATCTTGATTGGTTGATTAGTGAGAAGCATTACAGTGTGCCCCTAGAAATAGGGTCAGAGCCTTCAGGCTATAATTAATAGAGCATAAGTTAGTTTTTCTAACTTGGTATACCTGATCTCAGCATCCCTCAAGATTTGGCTTATATAGTAAACTGATCGTTGCACTTTTGCTTCTTCCTTAATTAAGACCGCCGCAAGGGCCGCTAGGAAGATCGCTAGGTATAAAAGCAATTCTTCTTTGGATTCAGGCTTAGCCAATAAGGATGGTGATGAAGGAACCAGATCTAGAGTTTTATGGGTAAATTTTAAAACTTTTTCAAGATCATGCAGTGGAAGACTTAAATAAATCAAATATTTATTTAAATAAATATATAAACACCTAGATCTCAGATCTATTATATGATCAAGGCAAAATATTAAATCAAAAATTAAAATCAAATAAGAAAGAAAAGGTTGATCAAATTAACCTAGATTTACACTACATCAAATGCAGGTATGAAGTTAATAGATCAAATCTATTACCTAAGTAAGTTAGATATTCTAACTTACTGATCCAAGCTTGAGGATGAAGTCACAAGCCACACATACATCTAGCCTCTAGGAGTTGTCCACACGAGCCCACAAACACGATCAGAGATCCTGATGCAGGAAATCAGCATAGTATGCTAGCACTATGCTGATCTCTCTTCGATGGTTGATCCAATGCTTTCTTTCTTAAAATATGGATACTCCAAATTATTAGAAGAAAAGAGGAAGATTTGTGATGATGATACACCTCTCAAAAGCCCACAAAAAGGGAGGAAGAGATCTAGAACAAAAACCCTAGAAGAAGACCCTCTTCTTCTTCTTTGTTCTTTTTCTAGACATCCTAATTTGTGTTTTCAATATCTCCATGATCTAGATGAATTCTTTTCTAATTTTTCTACACCAAAGAGGCCTCTCAAATGTCTACAATTCAAAAAAATTTTATCTAAAAATTCTTTTTAAATAAAGAGATATGTAGAGTCCAAGTTAGGTCAAAAACCTAGACTAGGAAGGACCAAATAAGGAAAGTTGTTGGGGTGCCCAACTTTTGGGCGTCCCCACCCTTTTTTTGTCGTGGACCAGCAAAGGAGGGCACACAAAAGAAGTTCTCTTTTATCATGAAAATCATAGAAAATAAGGAAGGATGGGTCAGCACACTTATGGGAAGAGTTTTGGTTGACAAGGATTCTATCTCATAGAATCCTTAAGCAAAACTAATTCCCCTTTTGACTTGGTGATGCGGGATAGCCTAAAAAAAGAAAAGACCAAGCTTTCTTTTGTTCATCAACAACAAATCACATCCGACCATGGCACATTATTCCCAGGATAGATAGTATAATTATCTATACTCTGCTCAGGAGGTGTGACTGATTGACACGGGATCAAAGCATGATCAATCTAAATGATGCTGATGAATGCCATTTTAGAGATCAATAAATAACTAGCAATAATAAAGTAAATA
This sequence comes from Cocos nucifera, assembly GCA_006176705.1. Taxonomy (NCBI): domain Eukaryota; kingdom Viridiplantae; phylum Streptophyta; class Magnoliopsida; order Arecales; family Arecaceae; genus Cocos; species Cocos nucifera. The sequence goes on from QRFJ01001436.1 coordinate 140,211, forward strand.
AATAGATAGAAAAAATAAAACATGTTCATGAATAATTGCAAAAACAAAATATAAATGAAATGAAGGATAATAAGAAATTAAGTCCACAAGAAAATCGAAAAAAAAGATAAGAAGAATCCAGATCGTGGTAGTTAAGAAACTACCCTGATTAGGGCTCTTAATATTTTAACCAAGCAGATCTATCGATAAAGAATTGGGTCTTTACCAACATCGGATCTAAAAAAAATAAGTAAAAATCAAAGATCAGTTGAGAAGGAATGAAGGTCCTTGTCAACATTTGATCTGTAGAATAATAGATCATTCTTTCTCTCTCTGCATGATATATGAAAATCTCGGAGGAGATAGATCTTCTTTTGGTGGAATAGACTTATGTAGGTAGATGGTGAAGATGAATCAGGGTCGTAGGAACACTGAATCTCAAGAAAATGAACGTTAAAGAGATAGAAAAAGGTGGGCCTCACACCCTCCCCTCGTGGGGTGATTTTGGGTCTCACACCCTCTCCCTCTCGAAGTGACCAACACAAATATTTGTAGAAATTATAAAATGATTCATTCATTTATTATCTCATTCATGAAAGATACATGGATTTATATAGGATCCTAGGGGTCCTATTTCTTTAGGAATCCTATTTTCTTTACAAGAAAAAAATCAACCCTTCCAACAAAAAAATAAAATATTATGTATGGTTTCCAAATACAATAATATATCATATCTATCTTTTATGGAATCATAGGGAAGAAATCAGCCTTTTAACAAAATAAGTAAGAAATCAAGAACTCTTAAGAAATCCTAGGGAAGAAAAGGAACTCCATGTGGACGCTTGATGCCTGGCATAACTTGGCATGAGGATCCTTGGGTATGGCACATGCTGGCATATGTATTTTCTTCCTGAGCATGTGGAGGGTGGTGGCTCCAAAGATGATGTGGACCAAGCTTGCTTCTTTATGATGGTCTCTTTCCAAGTAAGGCTTAATCCAAAATAAATCCAAGTATGGTCCTATGGACCCAAAACTAAATGCATCAAAAGAACTAATTGATTAAATCAAAAGGATTAGAACAAAATAGCTGAAGTAGAGTTATTCTGATATGACTTCTTCAATCCAAATTGAATCTAAATTATGTTGCTGACTTCTGGTAGCTCTGGTATCTGCACCAATACTCTCGGGATGGGGAGAACTTGACCCTATCAAGTGGGGGTCAATTCTGCTCCGGTGACTCTCAGGCAAATTGGGATCAATACGCTACAGCTCTTCTCGAGTGATCCAGGTATCCTCAGACTCCAATCGACCTTGCCATCTAACTAAGTACCACTGATAGCCTTGACTCTGGGTGGAGATGATCTGCTCATCTAAAATTCTCTCAATTTGATCATGTTTTAACATTTTGGCTAGTGGACATTCAGGAATAGGCTCTCTTTTAAAGGTTGGTTCAAGCTCAAATGGCTCACTACATATCCAAGATGGCTCTTTATAGACGACGAGATCTACAACATTAAAAGTAGAGCTAATCCAAAAATCAGAAGGTAAGTCCACAACATACGTATTTGGTCCGATCTTCTTTAAAATCTTAAATGGACCTGCTTCTCAAGTATGTAACTTCTTGATGGTTCCTGATGGGAATCATTTAGGCCTCATTTGAACCATCACATAGTATTCTTCCGCAAACTCTTGGGCATGTTGATGAGAATCTGCATTCTGTTTATAAACTTTATTACTAATACTAATTTTTTTACGGATCTCTTTATGTAAACTCTTGACATTCTATGCAAATGACTCTACAGATTTAGAAATTCTAGCATGCATGGGCAGTGGGATAAGGTCTATTAGTTTTCTACGTTGATATCCATGAACTACTTTCTTGGGATGATCTATCTTAGTGTCCTCACGAACTTCTCTCACAGCAATCATCCAAACTGGTGATCCTTTACTCACGGTCATCTCTAATTCCTTAGCACCTATCAGATGGAGGATTTTCTTTTTGATGTTTTCTTTTGGTCCATTGCCTATCTTTCTATTGGTAGCCTTAGGTGGGGAAGGATTGATCGTGATCTTCTTACCCTTATGAGTGAAACTGTAGAAGTTGGTTCGGCCATAAATCGTAACATCATTATCAAACAGCCAAGGCCGACCTAATATAATACTTTCGACTTCCATGGGTAAGACATCACACCAAACATGATTCTGATAAGAATGAAGCTGGATGGAAACACGCATCTAAGTTTGATGGAAATAGAGAAGGAATCTATCCAAGATACACAGTATGGGCGGATGATCTGTAGGAGCTAATCCTAATCACTTAACCATGTCGGTGGAGATGGCGTTGATACAGCTACTGCTATCAATGATCATCTTACAAATTTTATGGCTAAATTTTATAAAGGTATGGAAAATAAAGGTCCTACGCCAGTCTTCACTCTTCTTAGTCTGTGCTAGAACATACCTAGTGACTGCAAGCCTAAGGTCTGACTTCGATGCAACAAAATTTATGATTTTCTCAGTACTCTCAAACGGCTCACCTAAGTCTGGATTAGCTTCATAAACTTCCTCCTCAATATTTTCTAGAGTTTTCTCTTCTAATTCTTCTATAAATAACGATCGATTGGGACATTGTGCGCAAAATGACCGTGACCATGGCACTTAAAGCAGTGGGATCGAGAATTACTTTTCTTAGATAACTCTCCTATAACTCTTTTTCCTTTATTTTCTTTTCTCATAATAGGATTTGTAGGTGGAGGTCCATTACTAAGAGTCTGGGTAGTATTGGGTCTCGATCCAGAAGGGGTTACTCGGCTAAGTACAAGATGATGGATGGTCGAATATCTAGAAAATCTCTCAAAGTCTAGGGCAAGTTGATAAGCTTGTTCTAACGTGGTTACCTCTCACAAAAAGAGTTCATGCTGGATATCTTCTCATAATCTAGCTCTAAATCTAGACAAGATAACAACCCTATCCTTGGTTACTCCACATCTCATGAGGTACTCATCAAATCTCGTGATGTACTCTGTGCTGATCTATTTTCTTGAGTAAGTCTCTGCCACTGATCTAAAAGTCTTTGTTGGTAGGAGGTAGGAAGATATTTTTTTCTGAATTTTTCCGTCTTTTCATCCTAGGTTTCTATCGGATCTTGTCTTCTCTGGTTAACAAGACGTTCAACACTTTTCCAATAAAGTCGGGCTCACCTAATCAACTTCATCCTAGCAAACCAAACTCTCCTTGCTTTAGATATTTCGTACAATCGAAAATAGTGGTCCATGCTTGATTCCCAATCTAGGTACTCTCTTAGATCTAGACAACCATCAAAACTTGGGGCTTCGATCTTCACATTCCTAAGGACATGCTCATCCTAGTCAAACTTGGGGCTATAGGTCGATTTAGGTCGAGGTTTCTTCTTCTCTGTCCTAAGATAGTTGGAGAGACTCAGGTTTAAGTTGTCTTTGCCTAGCTTCTTCTAGTACTATTATTCTTTCACTCATGGTTTTCATAAAATCTTTAATGTCATCAAACTTCTCAGTTAGGGCATTAATGATGGCTGCTGTATTGGGATCCATGTTGGTACTGGATGGAAAAGTAGGATGTTGGTACTAGGTACCTGATCTAGTGGTCATGCAAGTCCAGGATGCAGGAATAAGATGCAGTAAGAAAGAAAAAAAATGCTGAAAAATAAATTACAAAATTTAAATTATGAAAATTTAACTTACAGAAATTTTAAATTACAAAATTTAAACTAATGTCCTAACCAATCCAACTTTGATATTAAATTGATGTGGGACAGCCTAAAAAAAAAAAATCAAGCTTCCTTCCATTCGTCAACAACAAATTACGTCCGACCATGGCACAATATTCCCAGGATAGATAGTATAATTATCTATACTCTGCTCAGGAGTCGTAACTGATTGACACTGGACCAAAGCACGATCAATCTAAATGATGCTGATGAATGCCATTTTAGAGATCAATAAATAACTAACAATAATAAAGTAAATAAATAGATAGCAAAAATTAAACATGCTCATGAATAATTGTAAAAAAAATATAAATGGAATGAAGGATAGCAAAAAATTAAGTCTGTAAGAAAATTCAAAAATAAGATAAGAAAATTTGGATCGTGGTATTTAAGAAACTATCCTGATTAGAGCTCTTAATCTTTTAACCAAGCAGATCTATCGATAAAGAATTGGATCTTTACCGATATCGGATCTGAAAAAAAAAACTAAAAATCAAAGATCAGTTTAGAAGGAATGAAGGTCCTTGTCAATGTTTGATCTGTAGAATAATAGATCACTTTTTCTCTCTCTGCATGATAGATGAAAATCTTGGAGGAGACAGATCTTCTTTTGGTGGAATAGGCTTATGTAGGTAGATGGTGAAGACGAATCAAGGTCGTAGGAATACTGAATCTTAAGAAAATGAAGGTTAAAGAGATAGAAAAAGATGGGCCTCACACCCTCCCCTCGTGGGGTGATTTTGGATCTCACACCCTCTCCCTCTCAGAGTGACCAACACAAATATTTATGGGAATTGTAAAGTGATTCATTCATTCATTGTCTCATTCATGAAAGATACATGGGTTTATATAGGACCCTAAGGGTCTTATTTCTTTAGGAATCCTATTCTCTTTATAAGAAAAAAATCAACCCTTCCAACAAAAAGTAAAACATTATGTATGGTTTCCAAATATAATAATATATCATATCTATCTTTTATGGAACCATAGGGAAGAAATTGATCTTTTAACAAAATAAGTAAGAAATCAAGAACTCTTAAGGAATCCTAGGGAAGAAAAGAAACTCCATATGGGCGCTTGATGCCTGGCACAACTTGGCATGAGGATCCTTAGGCATGGCATATGCTGGCGTGTGTATTTCCTCCCTGGGCATGTGGAGGATGGTGGCTCCAAAGATGATGTGGACCAAGCTTGCTTGTTTATGATGGTCTCTTTCCAAATAAGGCTCAATCCAAAATAAACCCAAGTATGGTCCTATGGACCCAAGACTAAATGCATCAAAATAACTAATTGATTAAATCAAAAGGACTATAATAAAAAAACTGAAGTAGAGTTATTTTGGTATGGCTTCTTCAATCCAAATTGAATCTAAATTATGTTACCGACTTCTGGTAGCTCTGGTGTCCGCACCACTTGGTCTTCCGACAAACTTTCATATAAGAAAAAGAAAGAGAGAAGGGAGGTGAGAGAAATCTTGGGTATGAAGATTATTCACGTAAAAATACAAAGAGAAAAGGGTGGGGCATGAGGATTAGGTGGTGCAAGGAATAGGGAGTCCTAGCCACACTAGGACTCCTATTTTGACTTGGTCAAACAAGATCTTTAAAACAAATAAAAATAAGAGTAAACCAACCTAATTAAATAAGATCCTAATCCATTTAAGAACTTGATTAAATTAGATTTAATTTTAATTTAATTTTCTAATCAAATTAAAAAATTGGGTTGACCCGAGTCCTAGTTAGACTAGGACTAGTTCTTCCTTGCACTTGACTTATCCAATAAGCCAATTGAACTTGATCCAATCAAGCCCAAACCTAATCTAATTAAATCATATTTAATTAGACTTAATTTCAGCCTTCTGGCTTAATTAAATTAACTCAATTAGCAATCAAATTGCTAATCGATCCTCTTGCAACACTTGCACTAGGTTAAACACCAATCGTATTGATTGTTTAACCCTAAAATGATTCTAAATCGCTGATCAACCATCCGATTGGAACATGAACTCTAATGTATGTGACCTCAAAGGTCCGAACCTAAGTCAGTAGCATAGGAATAAATTTTTGTACCAATCAAAGTGACCATCTAGCAATGATATCCGAGGGTCGGATAGGTTAAAAGGTGTAGAACAGCATCCTTAGAACCCATGCGAATATAGTTTTCATATAATTCATCTCATTGACCATAATGCTCATAGGACACCTCAGAGTTCAACTATCAACTCTGATCAGGTTGTCCACATTGTATTTTAAAATATCAAATCCATTTAATAGATTTTTCTAACCAAGATTTTGCTATATTGAAATACAGTGATACATTCTTCTCCAACTCTTGGAGTGGTTAATTCCATCTTGATCACACTCCGACTTCACAAGTACTTGACTGTGCCCAGAAACCTTCCAATGCTGAATTAGAAATTCAGTTAGTCCGGTACCAAAGCATAATGAGTTGCTTATAAGTCACTGAGGTGATCTCAGGTCTAAGAGATACTTATACCTATATCCCATCAGAGACATTCTCGATAGCAGAATGCTCTGGAGTTGGCCACGTTTAATGATGATGTACCCATGTATCTCACCTGTATGCCATACCAATGTCTCCATACTCCTTAGTTAAAAGGACAACCAACCTATATGGCATATAGGAACCTATGCTCGATAAATGCTGTCATCCCAATTAACAGCCTATCATTTGATCGTGAACAAATTTAAGGACTAATCGATAAATCATCTCTTTATCGAAATTAAATAGTCCTAAGGACTTCATCACAATAATGGAGTTCATTAGAAGATATAAATTTATGATGAAAAAGGATGCCAAAATATATTTTTTATTAATTAATAAATCAATTACAGTATATCAATCATCAATAGGCTGACGATTGGCTTTGGAACATAATTTTCAATAACTCCCACTTATCCTAAAGCCACTTGGCATAGTATCTAATATCCATCTTTGACTTATGGTTGTCGAACTCCTTGATTTCTAGCGCACCTTCACACTTCGGCCTAAAATGTCCCCAACCCCCATCACTCGCTCTGGTGATCTGATGAGTTTAGCCGTATAGCCATGCTCAGGACTCAGCAATTTGACCATTTGCGCTGGTAAGTCACCCAAAGTGGGAACTGCTGGTTTCCACCAATGAGTGGGTTTCAACTTCATGTTTAGTGAAGGGGTTGGCTAGATTCTCCTTTCCGTCGATCTTTTGAAGGTCGACGTCACCACGATCTACGATCTCATGGACCAAATGAAAGCGGCATAGAATATACTTTGTCCACTGGTGTGCCTTCGGTTCTTTTGCTTGAGCTATGGCACCAGTGCTATCATAGTAGAGCAAGACTGGACCATCAATGGAGGGTGCTACTCCAAGCTCGGTGATGAACTTCCTCAGCCACATAGCTTTCTTTGCTGCATCTGATGCTGCCATGTACTCTGCTTCGCAAATAGAGTTAGCCACTGTATGTTGCTTGAAATTTTTTTAGTAGATGGCTCCACCATTTAGAGTAAACATATATCCCGACACACTTTTACTGTCATCATGGTCAGATTGAAAGCTGAAGTCTATAAACCCCATAAGCTTTAGATTTGACTCACCATAAACCAACGTTTGGTCCTTAGTATTTCTCAAATGCTTAAGGATGGTTTTAAACATCTTCCAATGGTTTTCTCCAGGGTTAGACTGGTATCTACTTACTACTCCTAGTGAGTATGCCACGTCTAGTATCGTACATGTCACTGCATACATAATAGATCCCACTGCCGAAGCATATGAAATTTTTCTCATACGCTCTCTCTCTTTAGGAGTTGTCAGACAATCCTTCTTAGATAGAGAAATTTCTTGGCCTATCAGAATATTGCCCTTTTTGGAATTCTCCATGCTGAACCTCTTCAGTATAGTTTCTATGTACATGGACTGAGATATACCAAGCATGCTTTTAGATCCATCCCTATAGATCTTCATCCTTAGGATGTAGGATGCTTCACCCAAGTCCTTCATGGAGAACTATGATGACAACCAAACTTTTATTCCTTATAGTGTGGGGATGTCATTTTCAATTAAAAGAATGTCATCCACATACAAAATAAGAAATACCATTACTGGACCATTTGCCCATTTGTAAATGCAAGATTTTTCTCCATTCTTAATGAAGCCATACCTTTTGATCACTTTATCAAAATGCATGTTCCAACTCCGAGATGCTTGCTTTAATCCATAAATGGATCTTTAAAGCCTGCACACCTTGGACTCATCTATGGATATGAACCCCTCAGGTTGTATCATGTACATCTCTTCGATTAGCTCTCCATTTAGGAAATCCATCTTCACATCCATCTGTCAGATCTCATAGTCCAGGTGGGTAGCTATTGCAAGCATTATCCAAATGGATTTAAGCATTACCACTGGGGAGAATGTCTAATCATAGTCAATACCATAACGTTGACGATACCTCTTGGCAACCAGATGGGCTTTATAGATCTCCACCTTTTCGTCTGCACCTCTTTTCCTTTTGAATATCCATTTACACCCAATGGGTTTAACCCCTTCAGGTGGGTCAACTAATGTCCATACATCATTCACCTTCATAGAATCCATTTTGAATCTCATGGCTTCTAGCAATTTCTTAGAGTCGAGTCTCTACATCGCATCCATATAAGTGATCGAGTCCGTATCATTCTCATCGAGTTCGATGGGATCACCATCCTGGATCAAGAATTCATAGTATCTATTTAGATGGTGCAGTACTCTACCGGATCATCTTAATGGTGTAGGTTCACTAGGCTTCGGATCTGATCTGATCAAATTCAACTTAGGTTCAACATTCTGTGTCGAACTTTCTATCTATTGAACTTCATCAAGTTCAACCTTAGAGGCAATAGTTTCTTTACCAAGAAACTTTTTTTCCAAAAAGATTGCCCTAAGGCTGATGAATATCTTTTATTCATCAGCATGATAGAAATAGTATCCTTTGGTCTCTTTTGGGTATCCTATGAATATACACTTGTCAGACCTAGGTCCAAGTTTATCTGTAATTAACCATTTGACATAAGCCGGGCTCCCCCAAACCCTAAGAGGTGATAGTGTTGGCTTATGCCCTATACATATCTCATATGGAGTTTTAACTACAGACTTACTTAGAACCCTATTTAATAGATAACAAGTCGATTCGAGTGCATATCCCTAGAAGGATATCGACAAGCTGGCAAATCCCATCATGGATCGGATCATGTCTAACAGAGTCTGATTCCTTCTTTCAAACACACCATTATGCTGTGGTGTTCTAGGAGGAGTCCATTAGGAGAGAATTTCATTCTCTCCTAGATATGTGAGAAACTCATCAGAAAGGTATTCTCCTCCTCGGTCAGATCAAAGAGTTTTAATACTCTTTTTAGTTTTTTATTCTAGTTTACTTTGAAATTATTTGAATATTTTAAAAGAATCTGACTTGTATTTCATCAGATAGACATATCCATATCTAGATAGATCATTTGTGAAAGTGATGAAGTAGACATATCCACCTCTGATACTTATGCTCATTGGTCCGCATACATCAGTATGTACTAGACCTAAGAGCTTATTGGCTCTCTCATCTTTTCTAGTAAAAGGTGACTTGGTCATTTTACCAAGAAGACATGACTCACAAGTTGGAAGTAATTCACAATCATTGACTTCGAGGATTTCCTCTTGAGTCAACCTATTTATCCTATTCTTATTTATATGACCTAGCCTATAGTGCCATAAGTAGATATCTGATACACTATCTAATCTAGGGTGCTTGTCAGTAGAATAGACTGCATTAATAGGTTGTGATAACATATATACACCATTGTTCAATTATCCATAGAAAGCAGTAACACCATTCATAATGACATTATAAACTCATTTCTTTATTAAAATTTTATAATTGTTCATAGTCAAAAGGCCTACAAAAATGATATTTAAAAAGAAACTAGGACAGAAATGACAATCACTAAGAACAACGGTATGAGATTCAAATACAAGTTTCAAAATTTTTAAAGCTAGAACTGGAACTGATCTTCCATTTCCAACATTCAAGAATCTCTCATCTTGCTTGAATCTTCTACTGACCTGCAACCCTTGCAATGAATTATAAATATGGTAAGGGCTACTGGTATCCAATACCTAGTCAGTCATATCATAAATAGAAAAATTACAAGGAGTTATCATATAAATCCCTTGCCCAGCAACAGCTTGCTTCTTTCTCTACCTGTTCGGATCTAGGGAGGTAATGTACTGAGGATAGTTTCTCTTTTAGTAGCCCTACTTCTTACAAAAGAAGCATTCAGCATGACTCTTATCGGGCTTGATCTTTCTGATCTGGCCCTGCACAGATGTCCCAACCTGAACTTGCACCTTCTTTATTTTCTTCTTCTTATTCTTCTTTTCTTTCCTAAAGGGTCGAGAATCAGAAGACGAACCTCCCACTAAGTTCGCCGACTCTTTATGGAGCTGGTGATCCTTCTCAAAGTTTTGAAGTAACCCCAGTAAGCCGTGGTAGTTTACTTCAGGCTTTGTCATTTTATAATGAGTAAGAAAAGGGAGATAGGACTTTGGCAGTGAGTTCAGTATTGCATCTTTCCCAAGTTGTTCATGCAAGGAAAAGCCAAGTTTGCTCAAGCACTCTATCAGCTCAATCATATATAGTACGTGATCAGTGACAGAGGCTTCATCCTGCATTCTGGCATTGAAGATGGTGCAAGTAGTCTTGTGCCTCTTAATATCATCAGGTGTGCCAAAAGAATCCTCCAACACTTGGAGTATTTTATTTGGTTGAGCTATCTCAAACCTATGACTGAACTTATCGCTCATCATAGCCAGCATAATACAGCACACTAGGTTCAGTCATTGAGCCACTTCTGATAAGTTTCTCTAACTATTCTACGTGCATCGGTAGCTGGCTCCTCAGGTACAGGATATGTCAGCACATATAGGATCTATACATACTTCAGGATAATCTTCAAATTTTGGTACCAGTACCGAAGTTGGGTCTCACGAACTTATCATTGTTCAATAATGATCGAAGCGATAAGAAAGTGGCCATGTCTGCACAAAGAAAAATCAAAACCTAGTTAGTAATTGATTCATTAAGCCTAAAGATTTGGACTTTAATCAACAGTTTCTCCCACTATTTTATTCAAATTGGTAGCCTCTACCTCCAATTTAAGGAATTATCCTAATTCCTTAGTGGATACTAGAATCCACATAGACTGCACACGAGCTCAACTTTGGTTGGCCAACCCACATACATCTAAGAGTAGGTTCATAACTAATTATTTCTTCAAATAATTTTTAGTAATTAAATTTTGCCCCAACCACTGATCAGTTGGCTTTGGCCTTCTTAGAAAAGGGTCCAGTTAGGTCCAACCATTAACATGACCATACTTAGCCCATCTAACCAATGAATGATCAGGCCTAACTTTGGTTGGCCCACCTGACCACCCTTTAGAAAGATGTATCAAAGAGATCATATAATGAATGATAATTCCATCAATCGATAAGCACCAGGCCTTTGGGCCTCCAATGATTATCCAACTGATGGACCCATTATCATCCACTTTAATAGGAGGCTATGATCCAATTATCATATAACTATTTTATTTTAGGGACCTAATAATTTTAGAAGATTTATTTATAGAAGTGAGTATGTTAGATTAACCAGCTTGTCATGATCATCCCACTGGCTTTATCAAGTTAGCTTAAGCGAGACCACTAACAGGCTGGTCTAGGAGCACCTAAATCAGTCACACTGATTTACCTAGCTGACACAGGTCAGCTCGAATAGTCAAGTGTTGATCCCCTAAGTGATTTTGATGATGACCAAACATTAAAGCAAGTGATTACTAATATATTTTATTTTAAGTATTCAAATATCAGAAGAAAGATAGCTTTTTGACCAAAATAAGGAAGACATAAAGTAAAAATCAAATAAAATTCAAATCCCCTAAAATTGTCTTGGAGCAGTCTTTGAGATATCTCAAATTTTTTTCGAGAGCTCTCGAGTGGACTGGCATGCAGCAAACGTAGCTCTGGCTCAATTTTGAGAAGTCTCGAGTGAATCTCGAGATGTCTTGATCTCAGGTGATAGAAATCCAGTTTCTATGCTCTGAGAATGAGAGGTCTCGTAGGATTCCTAAGAGGTCTCGTGGTTCCAGCAAGACGTCTCGTTCAAAATCGAAACATCTCGATCTCAAGCGAGCCATTTTTTTCAGAAAGGTGATTTTTTGTTTGATTGAAGATGAGAGCTCTCTTGATCAATTCGAGAGGCCTGATAACCTCGCGAGATGTCTTGAGACAAATCGAGAGGTCTCGAGACAAGGTGATAGCTTTTTGATGAGGCATTCTAGATCAAATTTTTTTATTCCAACGACTAGTTGCTGCTCTCCAATGGTCAGATTTTGCTTTTTCTAAACTTCAATCATCACCAAAAAAAAGAAAATATTGGATATATAAAAGGAAGAAAGATTATTTTTCAAAATAAGAGAAAAATAAGAGAAAGAAAAGCATGCTCTATTCTTGAACGAATACCCAATCTCCAATCAATCTGTTCTCTTAAGCTTTGAAGAATCCTCAAATGCATTAACTCCACACATTCAAAGAGGGTTTCAACGAACTGTAAGGACAACTTTTTTGCTCATTCAAATGGGCATTTCAAGTTGTAAAATTTTCTTTCCTCTTTCCATGTACTTGGTTTCAGTAGGGACTGAAACTTAGGTTTTGGAACTTTTTCTCCCCTTTGTTTATTTAGATTGATTTGTCTGATTCTTGAAAGGATTGTGGTTGGTGAACCTAGGAAAAAACCAACTAAATTTTTGGATAGTAAGTTCGAAAAAACTATCTGACTGTAATCTTGTGAGATTATAGTGAAATTCATAAGAGCGTGCTTGGGGAGTGGACGTAGGTACTGGGAGGGCACCGAACCACTATAAAATTTTCTTATTTATGTGTGTGCTCTTAATTATGTCTTCTATTTGTTCTTACATTTGATTCACTTAGGTTTTAATCATTTAGCACTATATATATCTATTTTAATTTTTGAAAACCCAATTCATCCCTCCCTCTTGGGTTGTCTATCTGGGCAACAATTAGTATCAGAGTCTTTGTTCTCTACTAATTGTTGATCTTATCTACTAGAGATAAAGATCATGTCAACCCAACTAGGAGGTTCACTTGCCGAAGGGCAATCCATAAATAGGCCATCTCTTTTCAATGGATCCAACTATACCGATTGGAAAGCTCGCATGTGCATTTTCATTCAAGCTCTTGACTATGACATATGGAGTGCCATTATCAATGGCCCACACACACCTACAATCATTGTCAATGGCACATTCTCTCCTAAGCCGGAGAAGGATTGGGATGAAATGGATAAGAAACTTATCCAATTAAATACCAAGGCAATGAATGTACTCTATTGTGCTCTTGATGCAAACGAATTTAACCGAATCTCCACTTGCAATTCTGTAAAAAAAATTTAGGACAGACTTAAGGTCAGACATGAAAGGACAAATCAAGTAAAAGAAACTAAAATTAACATGCTAGTTCACCAATATGAGTTATTTAAAATTGATCCCACTGAATCTATCACTAGCGTATACACAAGATTCACTGATATTACAAATGGTTTAAAAAGCTTAGGTAAAGTTTACACTAACAATGAATTGGTGAGAAAGATCCTCAGGTCTTTGCCTAGGTCATGAGAAGCCAAAGTAATAGCCATCCAGGAGGCAAAGGATCTGATCACACTACCACTGGAGGAGCTCATTGGATCCTTAATGATACATGAGCTAGCCATGAGTTGGCACACTGAGAAAGACAACAACAAGAAGAAAATAATAGCGCTAAAATCCATGGCTGATGAAGAAGAAGATGATCTATCCACTAGTGAGGAAAATGATGAAGACATGGCCCTGGTGATCAGAAAATTCAAAAAATTTATGGAAAGAAGAAGACAAGGATTCAAGAAGAGAAACTTCATTAGAAGAGAAGCCAGCAGGAAGAAAGAAAAAGAAAAAGAGAGAGATCAACCTACTTGCTATAAATGCAAGAAGTCAGGACATTTTAGGGCTGAATGTCCTCTATTGAAGAAGGGGACAAAAAGAATAAAAAAGAAAGCCATGTTAGCAACTTGGAGCGACAGCAATGAGTCAAGCATGGAGGAAGAAAATCAAAACAAAGCAAACTTGTGTTTCATGGCACAAGATGCTGAGGTATCCTCCACTTTTGATTCAGATTTTATCTTTGATGAGATTCAAGATGCTTTTTATGATTTGATGAAAGATTTCAAAAAGATAAGCTTAAAAAATTAAAATCTTAAGGAAATGACTCAAACACTCTTGAAAGAAAAGAAAGAGGTAATTAGTAGCCACAATAAGTTAAAAGAAGAAAACAAAATCCTAAAGGATGAATTGGATAAACTAAAGCCTTTAGTTGATAAATTTACTTATAGTTCTAAAAAATTGTAAATGATTTTAAATAGTCAAAAAGGAGTTTATGGTAAGGCCGGACTAGGATATAAACTCAAAGACAAAACCAAGTTTCTAAAAAATTTTTTCACTGCACCCATCACTAATAGCACTTCTCATACTATTTGCTTTAAATGCAAAAAGGTAGGATACAAGGCTTTTGAATGCAATACTAGAAGAGTTAATAAAAAGCATGTTAAAAGTATTTGAATTTTAAAAGGAACCATATCTACTAATCCTAAAGGACCCAAGAAGACTTGGGTACCTAAAACTATCACTTGATTGTTTGTGTAGGAATGCCTTGCTGCCTAAGGATCAAAATGGGATTGGTATTTAGATAGTGGTTGCTCAAGATAGATGTTAGGTGACAAGCAACAATTTATCACCCTAGAAAGAAAGGAAGGGAGAGTAGTCACCTTTGGCGATAATGGCAAAGGTAAAATAATTGGCTATGATAAAATTTAGATTACTCCTTCGATCTTTATAGATAATGTATTATTAGTTGATAATTTAAAATATAACTTGCTTAGTATTAGTCAACTATGTGATAGAGATTTCATAGTTTCATTTGAATCTTCTTTGTGCAAAGTATCTAGTTTCTTGGATGATAGTTTAAAATTCATTGAATTTAGGCGTGGGAACATCTACATGGTGAATCTTGATGACATTGCCATGAAGAGTGGCCAATGCCTAGTTGCAATGAATGTTAACATAAAAGAAACTAGTTGGCTTTGACATCGAAGATTAGGTCATGCTAGCATGCATACTCCTTATAAATTGCATAATAAAGACTTAGTTAAGGGGCTACCAAAACTAAATTTTGAAATTGATCATGTTTGTGATGCTTGCCAATTCAAAAACCAAACTAGGGAGAGTTTCAAATCCAAAAATGTAGTTTCAACTTCTAGGCCTCTTGAATTCATTCATATGGATTTGTTTGGACCTACTAGGACCACAAGCTTAGGAGAAAAGAAGTATGGTTTAGTAATTATTGATGATTACTCTCATTTCACTTGGATTCTATTTTTAGCTCACAAACATGAAGCATTTTCATTATTTTCAAAGTTTTACAAGAAAATAACAAATTAAAAGAATTCTACTATAGTATGTATTCGTAGTGATCATGGCACAAAATTTAAAAATAAATACTTTGAAGAATTTTGTAATGAATATAGCATAGAACATAATTTTTCAGCACCTAGAATCCCTCAACAAAATAGAGTTGTTGAAAGAAAGAATAGAACCTTAGTTGACATGGCCCGTACCATGTTGTGTGAAGAGAATCTATCCAAATACTTTTGGGCTGAAGCCATTAAAATAGCATGTTACATCCCAAATAGAGTTTTTATTCATCCAATTTTAAAAAAAAAACCCCTATGAGCTTTGAAAAGGAAAAGATCTAATATTAATTATTTTCATATTTTTGGTTGTAAATATTTTATTCATAACAATGGTAAAGATAATCTAGGCAAATTTGATGCTAAGGCAGATGAAGGTATATTCCTTGGATACTTTATATCTAGCAAAGCATATAGAGTCTTCAACAAACAATCTTTAGTTGTTGAAAAATCAATACATGTCATTTTTTATGAAGCTAACAATCATTCTTCAAGAAAAGAAGATGTTTTTGATGATGATATAGGAATTCTCGAAGATAGAATGAAGGAGCAAAACTTAAGGGACAACATCATTCATGACAAAGACAACTCTACAATAATCATTGAACAAGATAAGGATGTTGAGATTGAAGCATCTAATGATCATAGAGATCTACCCAAGAAGTAGAGGTATGCACATAATCACCCAAAGGAATTGATTTTAGGTGATCCTTCACAAGGGGTAAGAACTAGATCCTCTTTTAAGGACACACTTGATTATCTTGCATTTATTTCTCAAATAGAATCTAAAAACATAGAAGAAGCTGAATAAGACTCTAATTGGATGCTAGCCATGCAAGATGAACTAAACCAATTTAAAAGAAACAATGTATGGACTCTTATAAAAAGACCCATAAATCATCCTGTAATTGGTACAAAATTAGTATTTAGAAATAAATTAGATGAACATGGTAATGTTGTAAAAAATAAAGCTAGATTAGTTGCTAAAGGATATAATCAAGAAGAAGAAATTGACTTTGATGGAACATATGCATCTATAGCAAGATTAGAGGCTATAAGATTGTTACTTGCTTTTGTCTGTTATATAAATTTTAAATTATTTCAAATGGATGTGAAAAGTACTTTTTTAAATGGTTATATTATCAAAGAAGTATTTATAAAACAACCATTCGGATTTGAAAATCACTCACTTTTCAATCATGTATATAAGTTAAATAAAGCACTCTATGGACTTAAACAAGCACATAGAGTTTGGTATGAGAGATTGAGCAAATTCTTATTACAAAATAATTTTATCAGAGGAAGTGTAGACACCATACTATTTTTGAAAAAGAAAAATAATGACCTTTTTGTAGTTCAAATATATGTGGATGACATCATATTTGAAGCTACTAATGAAATTCTTTTTCAAGAGTTTGCTAAGTTGATGTAGAGTGAATTTGAAATGAGCATGATGGGGGAGCTAAATTTCTTTCTTAGACTATAAGTCAAACAATCAAAAGAAGGCATTTTCATTAGCCAAACAAAGTACATCAAGGAGATGCTCAAGAAGTTTGGCATGGACAATGGAAACAAAATCGGCACACCCATGAGCCCTTCTTGCAAACTTGACAAAGATAAGAATGGTAAGAATGTAAATGAAAAGCTCTGCAGAAATATGATAGGATCCTTACTTTACTTAACAGCAAGTAGGCCTGATATATTATTTAGTGTGTGCATGTGTGCTAGATTTCAATCTAACCCTAAAGAATCACACTTATTAGTTGTTAAAAGAATTTTTAGATATTTGATCTACACACACAACTTAGGTCTTTGGTACTCAAAACAATCTTTCATTGAATTGATTAGATACATTGATGCAGACCATGGAGGATGTAAAATTGATAGAAAGAATACCAGTGGTACTTGTCAATTTCTAGGGTTGAACTTGATCTCTTGGTATAGCAAAAAGCAAAACTATAGCACTGTCAATGGTCGAGGTCGAATATGTTACTGTGAGAAGTCACTATGCTCAAATACTTTGGCTCAAACAACAACTCAAAGATTTTGGAATTAAGCAAAATAAGATACCTATTAAATGTGATAACACTAGTGCCATAAACCCAACAAAAAATCCTATTCAACATTCAAGAACCAAACACATTGAAATTAGACATCATTTCATTAGAGATCATATTCAAAATAATAATATTATGCTTGAATTTGTTTCAACTAAAAATCAATTAGCTGACATTTTTACAAAACCTCTAAGCGAAGATAGATTCTCTAAAATTCAGGATGAACTTGGTGTATGTGATACTTTATAAAAATATTTAATCTTAAACTTTTTAGATTATTTTTTGGTCTCCCTCTATCATCCTAAACACTCCTAATTCAATCTTGAAAAATCAAAAAAAAAAAATTGGCTTGAAATTTTATTTTTATCCTAATTTCTTCCCCCCTGTGCATGAGAAGTCTTGAGTTATTCACGAGACCTCTTGGCTAGATTTTGAGACATCTTGCGGTAAACATGAGAGCTCTTGAAATTTTCAAGATGTCTTATCTTTAAGACAAGAGCTCTCGACTCTTGTGGGCCCTTTTTTTAATCTGTCTATGAGAGGTCCCCTATTTCATTCAATCGTTCCGTTCTTCCGAGACATCTCCTCCAAACTCTCCAAAACTCTCCTCCTCTCCTCAAAAACCTTTCAAATCATCTTTCCTTGTCCATTCCCTCCAAATCTTAAACCATAATGGCTATGAAGAAGAGATCCCTTGCCGTACAATGACCTCCCATCACGCTATCGACTGAAGCTAGGGCTAAGCGATAGTGGAACTTGCCTCAATCATCTCCGCCTACTTCATCATCTCGTGCTCGTCTCTTCATTTCTATTAGGATAGTTCCAACGGGCCACTGTGTGGATATCAAATACCTAGATCAGGAACACTTCCATATTGGGACTTGGATTCAGCAGCAAGGATAGGAAAAATTGTGTACATTAGAGGTAAATATTTACCCAAACTTGATAAGAGAATTTTTTAGCAACATTAGCTTTGATCATGGGTCGAAGGTTGAGTCCATTGTGAAAGGGGTACACATTTTCTTAGATGAGAGAAAAATAGGGCAGCTTCTCAAAATGCCTAGGACAAGGATTAGCAATCTAAATTTGTTTGACAAAACTGAAGCCCTCAAGTGCATCTTAGAAAGGAAGGATGTTGATGAAAATGTACAATTAGTTTCACATCTTCTCTTGGTTGAGATGAGATTACTGTAATCTTTTGTCAGTCACATAGTTTTTCCTAAAGTAGGAAGACATGACTGGATTGGAAAGAGAGAACTAGGAGTCACGTTCTTCATAGTGACTGGAACTCCCATCAACTTTCCCTCTCTTATGCTTCAACAACTGAAAGACACTACCAACAAAAGCAAGGCTTGTTTACCCTATGGATTGATCTTCACCTTAATCTTCAAGGACTTTAAAGTTAATCTAAAAGGTAAAGACTTCAAAAAACTGGTCCATACAGACTACATCAATGAAGGAACATTAAATCGGATGATGTTTGTAAAAATGGATGATAAATGGGTGAGAGCAGATGAACATGCTACAAATGAGCTCGAAGAACATAGGTCTCCACCCCCTCCACCATCACCATCTGCTGATGGACCCTCTTTTACTACACTAGGGTCCCCACACTCTCCTCAGGCACCTCCTTGTCTTGCACCAGCACCTCCCTCAGCTTTTGATCAAGATCTGCTAATTGAAAGGGTGGTAGAAGAAGTGGTTCAGAAAATATCTGAAAGGTTTATGGATATACTGTCCAGCATGAGGCATCAACTCATTGTAAGCATTGAAGAATAAAGGATATCTACTGAAGGTCAGATAGAAATGCTTAGCCAACAGATTAGTAGATTGTCTCAAAGACTTGAGATTTTGGAAAAGGAGCAGCACAGTTCGTCAGGTCAAATTAAACTACTCCTATCCGAGAATGCCAGACTTGCACAAAGACTTGAATAGAACATCATTGTTTAGTGCACCAGGGCAGAAGTCATTATCTCCATCCTGCGGCAGATTTGCAGTCGGACTCCATCCTTTTTTGGGCCATCATGTTCTTCTAGGCCATCACCTTCTTCTAGACCTGCTCCTCACTTATCCTCTACTAGACCCAAATCCTCCTTTGAACCCATCATTGAGTTCCTCTCTGATGAAAACTAGGTCTAGTATCTCTTTTATTTTAACTCTTGGTTTAAGTATGTTGGTATGAGATTCATTTTTTTGTAAACCAACATACATCTCTATCTATATATTATCACATCTTGTAATAAAATCAATCTTTTTCATGCTCTTGCCTTTTTATGATTCTCTCATTGTTGTGATTTTGATGCTGACAAAAAGGAGGAGAAATATTAAGGAGAAATATGCAAATGCATAATTAAATCTAACATACAAAATACAAACATATAATCATTCAAATCAAAAATACAAATTCACAAAAAGGGACTTTTAGAAAATGAAATGATTGAAATGAACAAATACAAAACAAAAAGAATGTTATTCAAATCCTATTCATTTTGGGAGAGCATACACTAAGAGGGAGCTTTAGCATAAAAATTTTGCATTTATTAGTTCTTGATATACATTGCTTACATTCCTTTTATGGCTTGCTTAATATTTTATCATCATCAAAAAGAGAGAGATTGTTGACCTCCTAAGTGATTTTGATGATAACCAAACATTAAAGTAGGTGATTACTAATATATTTTATTTTAAGTATTTCAATATCAGAAGAAAGAGAGCTTTTTGATCAAAACAAGGAAGACATAAAGTGGAAATCAAATGAAATTCAAATCTCCTAAAATTGCTTTGGAGTAGTCTTCGAGACATCTCGAATTTTTTTTGAGAGCACTCGAGTGGATTGGCACACAGCAAACACCATTCTAGCTCAGTTTCAAGAAGTCTCGAGTGAATCTTGAGACATCTCAATCTCAGGTGATAGAAATCCAGTTTCTGTGCTCTAAGAGCGAAAGGTCTCGTGGTTCCAGCGAGACATCTCGTTCAGAATTGAGACGTCTCAGTCTCAGATGAGCTATTTTTTTCAAAAAGATGATTTTTTGTGTGACTGAAGATGAGAGCTCTTTTGATCAATCCGAGAGGCCTCGTAACCTAGCAAGATGTCTTAAGATAAATCAAGAGGTCTTGAGACACGACGATAGTTTTTTGATGGGGTGTTCTAGATCAAATTTTTTCCATTCCAATGGCTAGTTGCTGTTCTCCAATGGTCAAATTTTGCTTTTTCTAAACTCCAGTCATCATCAAAAAAAAGAAAATACTGGTGATATAAAAGGAAGAAAGATTATTTTTTAAAAGAAGAGAAAAGCAAGAGAAAGAAAAGCACACTCTATTTTTGAACGAATACCCAATCTTCAATCAATTTGTTCGCTCAATCTTTGAAGAATCCTCAAGTGCATTAACTCCACACATTCAAAGAGGCTTTCAATGAACTACAAGGACAACTTTTTTGCTCATTCAAAGAGGTATTTTGAATTATAAAATTCTTTTTCCTCTTTTCGTGTACTTGGTTTCAGTAGAGGCTGAAACTTGGATTTTGGGGCTTTCTGTCCCCTCTATTTATTAAGATTGATTCGTTTGATTCTTGTAAGGCTTGTGGTTGGTGAACCTAGGAAAAAACCAACTAGGTTTTTGGATAGTGAGCCTGAAAAAACTATCCAACTATAATCTTGCAGGATTATAGTAAAATTCTCAAGAGTGTGTTTAGAGAGTGGACGTAGGGGCTAGGAGAGCACCGAACCACTATAAAATTCTCTTATTTGTGTGTGTGCTCTTAATTGTGTCTTCTGTTTGCTCTTACATTTGATTCACTTAGGTTTTAATCATTTAGCACTACACATATCTATTTTAATTTTTGAAAATCCAATTCACCCCCCCCATCTTGGGTTGTCTATCAGGGCAACATCAAGTGATTCAATCAAAACATAATCTCACCAAAAGGCCAGGTAAGTTTGATCGGTGGGAGGGACTGCCAAAGCTTATCTTAGACACCATAAAAAATGGCCAGGTAAGTGGGCTGCCAATTAAAAACCATCGGTCTGATTTACTTTAGACACCAATTGGTTTAATTAATTTCAATTAGATCAACCTAACAATTCATGCTAAATTACATAGCCAAGAATCAAGTCCATCTTGGGTCTTGTTAAAGACAAGGACTTGACCAACTGCAACTATTGTAATTGATCTAGAGAATCTTTGACCTAATTTAAGACAACAATTGATTAGATTTAGTCAATTCTTTAATTAAGTCCATTCTTTAATCTAACCCTAGGTCTAATCCAATTAATGGACCTAATCCCCACTAACCCATTTAACCCAATGTGTTATGATTTGTCTTAGGATCTTCAATTCACAATCCTAGATCCTAATCAATCAACTTCCTAATTCTCAATTAAGTTATGGGCTAAGGGTTGGGGTTTGACTTTTCAAAAATGATTTTCATATTTATAAAATATTTTTACAACATGGTTCTATCAACCAAGTTGTATGTTTGATTCATAATCAATATGCAAGTAAAATAAACATAAAACTACTTTAGATCTAATCTAAACAGGTTCATGTAATTGAAATAGTTTCAATAATAATCAATCATAAATCTCCCTAGATCACATCTAACACATTTATGATGATTGAAATCAGATTAAAATATTTTTAATCAGATCATAAAATCTCTTAGATCTAATCTAAAATTTTATAATCAATATTTTAGATCAACACGTACTAGGACAATCTATTCACTGTAAGGGGTAAACCTTACAGTAGGACAACCTTATGGCAGTCCGTGCAATCTAAAATATTTTATTTTTATATCTAAAACTATTTTAAATCTATTAAATCATAAATAAAATTAGATCAAATCTAATAAATTTATGATTAGAGTCAGATCATCACGAACTACGACAACCTTTTTACTGTAAGGGGTAAACCTTACAGCAGGACAACCTTATGGCAGTTCATGAGATCTAAATTTTTTTTAAATTTTAGATTTAATAATTAGATTATAAATTAAATATAATCTAAAAAATAATCTAAATATGCACAAAAATCATATAATAAGAACCAAGGCTCTGATACCAATTGAAGGAAACAGATCTAGGATTTCATAGGTAGATCTTGAAACTTTTTCAAGATCATGCAGCAGAAGACTTAAATAAATTAAATATTTATTTAAATAAATATATAAATATCTAGATCTAAAATCTATTACATTATCAAGATATGATATTAAATTAAAAATTAAAATCAAATAAGAAAGAAAAGGTTGATCAAATCAAGCTAGATCTACACTACATCAAATGCAGGTATGAAGTTAATAGATCAGATCTATTATCTGAGTAAGTTAGATGTTCTAACTTATTGATCTAGGCTTGAGGATGAAGTGACGAGCTGCACATGCATCCAGACTCTAGGAGTTGTCCACATGAGTTCACGAACATGATCAGAGATCCTGATGTAGGAAATCAGCACAGTATGCTAGCACTGTGCTGATCTCTCTTCGATAGTTGATCCGATGCTTTTTTCTTTGAAACTTGGATATTTCAAAATACCAAAAGAAAAGAGAAAGATTTATGATGCTGAGATAACTCTCAAAAGCTCATGAAAAGAGAGGAAGAGATCTGGAACAAAAACCCTAGAAGAAGACCCTCTTCTTCTTCTTTGTTCTTTTTCTAGACATCCTGATTTGTGTTTTCAATATCTCCATGACCCAAATGAATTTTAATCTAATTTTTCTACACCAAATAGGCCTCTCAAGTATCTACAATCAGAAAAAAAATTAGCTAAAAATTTTATTTAAATAAAAATATATATAGAATCCAAATTAGATCGAAAACCTAGACTAGGAAGGACCAAATAAGGGAAGTTGTTGGGGTGCCCAACTCTTGGGCGCCCCCACCTTCTTTTCTATCGTGGACCAGCAAAGGAGGGTGCACAAAAAAAGTCCTCTTTTTTCATGAATATCAAAGAGAAAAAGAGAGGATGGGTTGGCACACTTATGGAAAGAGTTTTTGTTGACAAGGATTCTATCTCATAGAATCCTTAAGCAAAACTAATTCCCCTTTTGACTTGGTCTTCCAACAAACTTCCACATAAGAAAAAGGAAGAGAGAAGGGAGGCATGAGATGTTAACCCACTAATTGGCATCACCTCACTCTGATATCAATTATTGTTCCTATAGCTGCTCGGAGCCACAGCCGTAGATCCGATCTCTTGCGTGAATCTGGGTGTTAATCCAGCAAATTGAAGAAGATCTAAGAAAGATGAGAGAAGCTAGGATTTTGATATTGGAACTAGAGAGAAGAGAAAAGAGAGTTAGAGAGAAAAGTTCCATTGTACTCACTTCTTCATTATAAAAGTTATAATATCCTGATTTATATATTCTAGAGTTCCCACATGAACCCTAATAAATCCCAGCTTAAAAACTTTCTTAGACTAACCCAATACATGAAAGCACTCATCGAGCCCAAGTCTCACATGCTTTCATCCCTGGATCTAATCCCAACCCATAGATGAATTAGCCCCCTTAAGACCTCTCAAATCAGGCCTTAAGACCCCTAGGATCAACCTAAACCCTAGCCCAAAATAGACCCTTGCATAACTCTGCCTGCGCACTGAGGCTAAGTTCTACTAGGTCAGCTCAGTCTGAAACTAAGAAAGCCTAGTCTTGTGCCATGCCAGTAGTTCCGAATGCGCAATTCTCTATTTTGCCTATGCACTGAGACTTAGCCGACCCAGTTTTGGACTGAGCTAGCTAACCTGTAGAAAATATCCTTTCTGCAGTCTTGATTCTCCGACATTGATTTTTTGCTCCACCTTGAATCCTAGGTCTCCAAAGCACCAACCAAGCTCCTTGAGGCCCTCAATACTCGAACCTTAAGCCCATGGAGAGCAACATGCCACCTCCATCCTAGGACAACTCCTGCCCTAGCCCTAGGACCACACCTATCCTAGCCTTCCCAGAGCCCTCACCCCGGCTCCACCCATGGCCTCCCAAGGCTTGGGAGCACCATACCCTCTACAATCTCCACCTTAGTGTGCCAAAGCCTTGGCACGCCTGGCAACATCCTCCTGCATGATCCTGCTATCCCTGCATGTCCTGATAGCCCCTAGTGCTCACCTTGCCACTACCATTCTTCTTCAACTGCTGAGCTCCCTTTGAGGCCTTCGGGATGACCGCCTCCACCGCTGAAGTTCTTGGCTTATTTTTCTGCACCTTCTTTGGAGTTGTAGGTATCTTTCTGCTTGGCAGCTACATCACTTATCCTGGACTTCCCTAGAGATCATGCAATATTTTTTTACCGGCACTCACCGCATATCCTGATGCTCCACCTGACACTGTCCCCTCAGAGCCACGCCTATCTCCCTGCATAATCCTCTTCACCTAGATCTGTATAACCTCGGCACTGGTGCTGGGATATAGGTCCTCCCTCTGTACCCCTCTGCTCTGAACCCGTATCACTGCTTTCTCCACCCATGAAGCCACCTCTACCCGATGCTCCACCTAGAGCTGAAGTCACCCTAATGCCATAGAAGCCAACTCTATCTCTGAGTCCCCCGAGGCCAACCATCCAACGCTGCACTGCTGGGACTGCCACTATACCTCGAACACCATTACTGCCTCTTCGGATCCTCTACACTCTGTAGACATATCCGAAACCATCTCAAAAATACTGCATCTTGTGGGCTCCTCCGAGACCTCCAAGATTTCATCCGAATCTTCACTTTCAGCGATTATACTAATGGAATCCAAGCTTTCTCCTCCCTTGTGCTTCTTCCAAAGTAGACACTCCCGCTTAAAGTGCCCTACTTCTCCACACATGAAGCATCTCTTGAACCCCTTGCTGCTCCTCTGTTCACCTTTCTTCTTTCCTTTCCTATGCTTGTCTAAAACCACAAGACTCTCCTAGAAGACCTTCCTCTTCATCATCTATTTTCACTGCTCATTGGACCTAAGCACTGATATGATCTCCTCGTACACCAGTGTCTCCTTACCATATAGCAAAGTCATCACAAATGAATCGAAGCTCCCGGATAGTGAACACAGCAATAATAGACTCTTATCCTCCTCTTCTAAATCTGCCCCTATATTGAGCAAGTTCATGCTTATCCAATCGAACCGCTGAATATGTCCCGCAACATCCTCGTCCTCCTACATCTAAAGGCTATACAATTGCTTCTTCATCATCAACTTATTGCACATGTTCTTCCCCATGTACAACTACTACAACCTCGACCATAATCCCTTGGGTGTTCTCTCATCCAACACACCATACAAAACCTCATCCACCAAACAAGCCCTAATCATGGCACATGCTCTTTTCTCCAAGGACACCCACTCCTTGTCTATGATATCCTCTGGCCTATCTTCCAAGGTCGAATCCAAACTCATCTGATTGTTATTCCTACGGTTGCTCGAAGCCACAGCCGTAGATCCGATCTCTTGTGTGAACCTGGATGTTAATCCAGCAAACTAAAGAAGATCTAAGAAAGATGAGAGAAGCTTAGATTTTGGTGTTAGAACTAGAGAGAAGAGAGATGAGAGTTAGGAAGAAAAGCTTGATTGTATTCACTTCTTCATTGTAAAAGTTATAATATCCTGGTTCATATACCCTAGAGTTCCCACATGAACCCTAATAAATCCCAGCTTAAAAACTCCCTTAGGCTAACCCAATACATGAAAGCACTCATCAAGCCAAAGTCTCATATGCTCTCATCCCCTGGATCTAATCCCTACCCATACATGAATTAGCCCCCCTACGACCTCTCAAATCAGGCCTTAAGACGCCGAGGATCAACCCAGACCCTAGCCCAAAATAGACCCTAGTATAACTTTGCCCGTGTACTGAGCTGGCTTAGTCTCAGCACTGAGCTGGCTAAGTTCTACTAGGTTGGCTCAGTTTGAAATTGAGCCAGCCCAGTCTTGTGCCATGCCAGCAGTCCTGAATGTGCAACTCTCTATTTTGTCTGTGCACTGAGACTTAGCTTGCCCAGTTCTACTTGGGAGCACCACACCACCTACATGAGAAACTTTGGGCATGAAGATTTTTCACATAAAAATAGAAAGAAAAAAGGGTGGGGCGTGAGGATTAGATGGTGCAAGGAATAGGGAGTCCTGGTCACACTAGGACTCCTATTTTGACTTGGTCAAACAAGGTCTTTTAACCAAATAAAAATAAGAATGAACCAACCCAATTAAATAAAGCCCTAACCCATTTAAGCACTTAATTAAATTAGATTAAATTAGATTTAATTTTGATTTAATTTTTTAATCAAATTAAAAAATTGGATTGACCTGAGTCCTAGTTAGACTAGGAGTAGTTCTTCCTTGCACTTGACTTATCCAATAAACCAATTGAACTTGATCCAATCAAGTCCAAACCAAATCTAATTAAATTATATTTAATTAGACTTAATCTCAGCCTTCTAACTTAATCAAATTAATTTAATTAGCAATCAAATTGCTAATCAATCCTGCTGCAATACTTGCACTAGGTTAAACACCAATCGTATTGATTATTTAATCCTAAAATGATTCTAAATCGCTGATCAACCATCCGATCGAAACATGAACTCTAATGTGTGTGACCTCATAGGTCCAAACCTAAGTCAGTAGAATAGAAAATTTTTTTTGTATCAATCAATGTGACCATCTAGCAATGATATCCAATGGTCGGATAGATCGAAAGGTGTAGAACACTATCCTTAGAACCCATGTGAATATAGTTTCCATATAATTCATCCCCTTGACTATAATGCTCATAGGATACCTCAGAGTTCAACTGTCAACTCTAATAAGGTTGTTTGCATTGTATTTCAAAATATCAAATCTATCTAATGGATTATCCTAGCCAAGGTTTTGCTATATTGAAATATAGTGATACATTCTTCTCCAACTCTTAGAGTGGTCAATTCCATCTTGATCATACTTTAACTTTGCAAGTACTTGACTATGCCCAAAAGCCTTCCATTGCTGAATTAAAAATTCAGTTAGTTCGGTACCAAAGCACAGTGAATTGCTTGTAAGTTACTGAGGTAATCTCATGTCTAAGGGACACTTATACCTATATCCCATCAAAGATATTCTTGACAGTAGAATGCTCTGGAGTTGGTCACATTCAATGATGATGTACCCATACATCTCACCTGTATGCCATACCAATGTCTCCACACTCCTTGGTTAAGAGGACAACCAACCTATATGGCATATAGCGACTTATGCTCGATAGATGCTATCGTCCTAATTAACAGCCTATCATTTGGTCATGAATAAATTTAAGGATTAATCGATAAATCCTCTCTTTATCAAAACTAAATAGTCCTAAGAACTTGATCACGATAATGGAGTTCATTAGAAGATGTAAATTTATGATGAAAAAGGATGCCAAAATATATTTTTTATTAATTAATAAATTAATTATAATATGTCAACCATCAATAGGCTGACGATTGGCTTTGGAACATAATTTCCAATAGGTGAGCCAAGGTAGCCCTTCAGTTCTTCAAATGCTTGTTGACATTCAGGAGTCCAGCAAAAGTTCTTTGGTTATTTGAGGATTTGAAAGAAAGGCATGCATCATTTGGCCAATTTTGAAATAAAGCGATTCGGAGCTGCTACCTTCCCCATTAGGCACTGAACTTTTTTTATTGACTTCGACGCAGTCATCTCTTGAATAGCTCAGATTTTCTCTGGATTTGCTTCGATTTCATGTCTTGACACCATGAACCCTAAGAACTTCTCCGAGGTTACTCTGAAGGTACATTTGATTGGATTCAACTTCATCTAGTACTTTTAGAAAGCACTGAAGATTTCTTTAAGATCGACAATAAGATTTATTAAAGATCAACTCTTGACAAGCATGTCATTTACATAGACCTCCATATTGCGATCGATCTGCTCCATGAAAATTTTGTTCACCAAGCACTGGTAGGTTGCGCCTAGATTTTTGAGTCTAAAGGACATAATCTTATAACAATAGAGATAATAGTCAGTAATAAAAGCAGTTTTCTCCTTATCTTTATTATTGTCCATAATATCCCAGGCATCTCCTAGCATTGATACCAAATTATAGATCCATGATATCGCTTGAACGCCAATCATCCTTGACATCACAAGCTCTGATACCATGTTGCAGAAGTCCCTGATCTTTAGCATGGACTTGAAGGAACCTATGACGTTCTCTATGGATAGCAATCCATAGATCCAACACCTAGATCTATGCTAGGGCACCTCCCTCCTTGGGCTTGAGGGAGGTGCCCCCTCTCTCTAGAGCTTCTTCAAGAACCTAGGGCAACTACACTAGAGAGAAGAGAAGAAGATAGAATTAAGGAAGAAAAGGTCTATATTCCACAGCATAACGAAATCCTAATACAACCTATGTATTTATACATAGCCATTAGGCTCGACCAAAAGACTCCGTACCTAACCCAATACATGAAAGCACTCACCGAGCCCATGTACACCCATTTCTCTCATGCTCTCATCCTCTAGATCTAGACCCGATCCATGCATGAGTTAGCCCCCTTAAGACCTCTCAAACTAGGTCTTAAGACCCCTAGGATCAGCCTAGACTCTAGCCCAAAATAGATGCTCGTGTAACTCTGCCCGTGCACTGAGCTGGATCAGTCTCAGCGTTAAGCTGGCTAAGTTCCACTAGGTCGGCTCAGTCTGAAACTGAGCCAGCCCAGTTTTGTGCCATGCTAGTAGTTCTGAATGCACAACTCTCTATTTTGTCTGTGTACTGAGACTTAGTCAATCCAGTTTTGTGTCGTGCTAGCAGTCCTAAATGCACAGCTCTCTATTTTGCTTGTGCACTAAGACTTAGTCGGTCCAGTTCTATACCGTGCCAGCAGTTCTGAACATGCAGCACTCTATTTTGCTTGTGCACTGAGCCAGCTAACCTGAACTGGGCCGACTAACCTACAGAAAAACTTCTTTCTACAGTCTTGATTCTCCAACTTTGGTTCCTTTCTTCTATAGGTGGTGTGGTGCTCCCAAGCCTTGGTAGGCCATAGGCCGAGCTAGGATGAGGGCTCTAGGGAGGCTAAGATAGGTGTGGTCCTAGGGCTAGGACAGAAGTTATCCTAGGGTGGAGACGACATGTAGCTCTTCATGGGCTTGAGGTTCAGATATTGAGAGCCTCAAGGGGCTTGGTTGGTGCTTCGGAGACCTGGGATCTAAGGTGGAGCGAGGAACCAAAGTCGGAGCTTGAAAGCAAGGATTTTCTATAGGTTAGCCGACTCAGTCCAAAACTAGATCGACTAAGTCTCAGAATATAGGCAAAATAAAGAGCTGCATGTTCGAAACTACTGGCACGACATAGAACTAGGTCGGCTTAGTTTCAAACTGAGCCGACCTAGTGGAACTTAGCCTGCTCAGTGCTGAAACTAAGCCAGCTCAGTGTGCGGGTAGAGTTACGTGATGGTCTATTTTGGGCTCGGGTCTGGGTTGATCCTAGATGTCTTAAGGCCTGGTTCAAGAGGTCTTAAGAGGGCTAATTCATGTATAAGTTGGGTTTGCCTAGGAGAGTTTTTGAGCTGAGATTTATTAGGATTCATGTGAGAACTCCAGGGTATATAAACCACGATATTATAACTTTTACAATAAGGTTGGAATATAATTGAGCTTTTCTCCCTAACTCTCTCTTCTCTATTCTCTCTGGTTCCAACGCCAAAAACCCTAGCTTCTCTCATCTTTCTTAGATCTTCTTCAGTTTGCTGGATTAACACCCAGGTTCACGCAAGAGATTGAATTTACGGCTGTGGCTCCGAGCAGCCGTAGGAACAATAATTGGTATCAGAGTCTGATTGAGCATAAAAGAGGAAGAAGATCAATTTTTAGCAAAGATCAGCAGCAAGATGCAGATCAAAAGGCTTTCTCTAGGCTTCGTGAGGAAGAAAGAGATCACAGGACTGCTGTCCACCATCCCTAGTCAAGGTATTTCTTAGATCTACCTATTTGTTGTTATTTGATTTGGATTGATCATGAAGAACAGTGGATTGAAGGTAGGATTGGAGAAGTTTGATGGAAAGAAAAGTATCACAATATGGATGGTAAGGGTGGAGGATCTACTGGTTCAGATGAGGTTGGATTTAGCCTTGAAGGATAGACCAAGGGAGATGATAGACAAAGAGTGGGTGTCCTTGGAGAAAAGGGTATGTGCTATGATTAGGGCTTGTTTGGCGGATGAGATTTTGTATGGTGTGTTGGAAAAAAGAACACCTAAGGGATTATGGTCAAGGTTACAGTAGTTGTACACGAAAAAAGAATATGTGCAACAAGTTGATGTTGAAGAAGCAACTATACAGCCTTAGGATGCAGGAGGGCAAGGATGTTGTAGGGCATATTTAGTGATTCGATCGGATGAGCATGGACTTGCTCAATATAAGGGTGGATTTAGAAGAGGAGGATAAGAGTCTATTATTACTGTGTTCGCTACTCGGGAGCAATATTTCATTGGTGATAACTTTGCTATATGGTAAGGAGACACTAGTGTATGAGGAGATCGTATCAGTGCTTAGGTCCAACGAGCAGCGAGAATGGATGACGATGAGGAAGATCTTCCAGGAGAGTCTTGTGGTTTCAGAGAAGCACAGGAAAGAAAAGAAGAAGGGCGAACAAAGGAGCAACAAGGGATCCAAGAGATGCTTCAAGTGCGGAGAAGTAGGATACTTTAAGCAGGAGTGTCCACTTTGGAAGAAGTGCAAGGGAGGAGAAAGCTCGGATTCCATCAGTATAATCGCTGAAAGTAAAGATTCAGATGAAATCTTGGTGGTCTTAGAGGAGGCCATAGGATGCGGTGTATCTGAGAGGATTTTGGATAGGTCTGCAGAGTGCAGAGGATTCGAAGGGGTAGCGATGGTGTTCGAGGTACAGCGGCAAGCCCAGTAATGCAGTGTTCGGTGGTTGGCCTTGGGGGACTCAGAGATAGAGTCAGCTTCTGCAGCATTAGGAGGACTTCAGTCCTTGGTGGAGCACCATGCAGAGGTGGCTTCATGGGTGGAGGAAGCTATGACACAAGTTCAGAGAAAAGGAGTGCAGAGGAAGGACCTATATCCCAGCACCAGTGTTGGAGCTGTATAGATCCAGGTGGAGAGATTTGTGCAGGAAGACAGGTGTGGCTCTGAGGGGACAGTTTCAGGTGGAGCATTAGGATATGTGGTGAGTGCCGATAAAGAAATGTTGCATGATCTCCAAGAAAGTCTAGGCCAAGTGATGTATCTGCTAAGCAGAAGGATACCTACAACTCCAAAGGGGGTGTAGAGAAACAAGCCAAGAACTTCAATGGTGGAGGCGGTCATTCCGAAGGCCTCAAAGGGAGCTCTGCAGTTGAAGAAGAATGGCAGTGGCAAGGTGAGCACGAGGGGCTATTAGGACATGTAGGGACAGTGGGATCGTGTAGGAGGATATTTCTAGGTGTGCCAAGGTTTGGGCGCACCAAGGTGGAGATTGTAGATGGTGTGGTGCTCCCAAGCCTTGGGAGGCCATGGGCGGAGCCAGGGTAAGGGCTCTAGGGAGGCTAGGATAGGTATGGTCCTAGGGCTAGGACAGGAGTTGTCCTAGGGTGGAGGCGGCATGTAGCTCTTCACGGGCTTGAGGTTCAGGTATTGAGGGCCTCAAGGGGTTTAGTTGGTGCTTTGGAGACCTAGGACATAAGGTGGAGCAAGGAACCAAAGCCGAAGCTTGAAGGCTGTAGAAAAAGGATTTTCTATAGGTTAGCCAGTTCAGTTCAAAACTGAGTCGGCTATGTCTCAGAGCATAGGCAAAATAGAGAGCTGTGCATTTGGGACTGCTAGCATGGCACAGAACTAGACCGACTCAATTTCAGACTAAGCTGACCCAGTGGAACTTAGCCAGCTCAGTGCGTAGGCAGAGTTACGTGAGATTCTATTTTGGAATAGGGTCTGGGTTGATCCTAGGGGTGTTAAGGCCTGGTTCAACAGGTCTTAAGGAGGCTAATTCATGTATGAGTTGGGTTAGCCTAGGTGAGTTTTTGAGCTGGGGTTTATTACGGTTCATGTGGGAACTCTAGGATATTGTAATTTTTACAATAAGATTGGAATACAATTGAGCTTTTCTTCCTAACTCTCTCTTCTCTCTTCTCTCTAGTTCCAATGCCAAAAACCCTAGCTTCTCTTTTCTTTCTTAGATCTTCTTCAGTTTGTTGGATTAACATTCAGGTTCATGCAGGAGATCGGTTCCACAGTTGTAGCTCCGAGCAGCCATAGGAACAACAGCTTCACCTTGAATCTCAAGTCTCCAAAGCACCAACCAAGCTCCTAAAATCCTTGGAGCCAACACCCTGACTCCTCCCATGCACTCCTAGGGCTTGGGAGCACCACAAATCCTCACAATGTCCATTTTGGTGCTCCCAAGCCTTGGCAAACCCCTTGTGCAATCATCACCTCCGCCAATCCTCTTTAGCTGTTGTGCACCCTTGAGGCCTGTGGGATGATCGCCTCCACCACTGAAGATCTTGGTTAGCACCTCTGTACCATCCTAAAATTGTAGGATCTCTTCTGCTTAGCAGCTGCAATACTTTTTTTGGACTTTTCTGGAGAACCCACAACATTCCTGTACCGACACTCACTGCAAATCCTGGCATGGTCTCCTCAGAACTATGCCTATCCTCCTACACATGCCACTCCACCTGGAACTATGTATCACCACTACTGGTGCTAGGATATCAATCCTCTCACAGCCCTCTATTCTAAACTTATGTCAAATTTCTCTCCAATTATGAAGCCACCTCTCCAGACCTCCACCTATATCCAAAATCCATCTGATGCTGCAGAAGCCAACTCTATCATCGAGTCTCTCGAGGCCAACCACTCAATGCTATACTACTAAGCCTACCACTGTACCTTGAACACCATCGCTGCACCTTCGAACCCTCCATACTCCACGGACCCCTTTGAAGCCATCTCAGATACCTTCATAACCTGTGGGCACCTCTGAAACCCAAGAGCTCATCCAACTCTTCTAAATCCAGTGACTGAACCATAAAAAATTCCATCCTAGTCCTTCTCTTCTGCCCCAAACCATTTATCGCTTCAATTGCGCCCGAAGAACCATCCTCCACCTGAACCATGACTCTTCCTAGTGCTCCTATAGAAGAAACCTGATCCATGATTCTCCCAACTACCTGTGACCTTCTGACACTCCCTAAGTGAAGGAAAATCCTGATTTCCCGGTCCAGGTTTGTCCAGATCTGATTAGATCAAGAGATATATTTCAAAAATTTTCTCTTGATCTCAATCAGATCTTGATATGTTTCAGACCTGATTCTTATTATTTTAATAAATAAAATAAAATAAAATAAATTAAATCAAATTTAATTTACCTGATTTGGGTAATCCTATTACCCTGTAGATGATCCTGATTGCAGTGGAAGGTTCTAGATCTAAGCCACGCAAGCGCCTGGCCTCTACCGGTATCCACTCGGGTTGGATCTGGAGATCCTCTTCTTCTCTATCACACCTCCAAAAATTAGATCTGGATCTGATCTGGAGGATCTTCAAAACTCTTTTGAAGATCTGCAGTCGTCCTTTTGCAGCAGCGCAGCCTTCTTGCTTTTGATCGCCTTTCCTTGATCTGAATCACACCAACCTAAGTCCAAAACTCTTTTTGGACGTGGAGAGCAAGGGGAGAAGAGATTATGGTGTGGAGAAGGAGGGGAGAGGCAGCCTTGGGGCGTGTCTAATTGCATTCATTTCTTATTAGGGTTGGGCGCAGGGTCTTATTTATAGACCTCTTGTGATCCAACTCCTCTTCCTCTCAACCAATCACAACCCTTTGTGAAATCAGATCTAAATCTGATTGGTTGGAATAGAGACCCCTGGATTCCTCCTTAGAGGGCGCCTAAGACCAGTCAAACTAGATTCTTAGTAGAACTCTGATTGGAATCCAAAAGGGAGGTGGAGTCCTTGTCCAACAAGGACTCCTAGGCGCCTCCTACTTGGGCTCACGCCACCCTTGGCGTGCGCCCTTCTCCTTGCCAGGTTCTGGCAGGGGGACAGGCCCCCACCAGCTCTCCAATAGGTGCATGACATGTGGTCAAAAGTCAAAGGGTCAATGGTCAATGTTTGACCAGTCAAAGGTAGACTTTTGACCAAAGTCAAAGAACAAGAAATGGCAGGTGACCAAAAATGGCAGGTAATGTCTTACAAATAAGACAACCTATTCTGACTTGGACAACCTCCAGTCAGACCATATGAAGGCCTCTGATTGAGCATAAACTCCTTTGGCTCAGTCAGGACAACTTATTTATGATAGTAAAAGAAGAACGTTAGGTTCAATCGAGTGCTAGCACGATTTTCTTGAACCTAATTGAATCTCATTCAGATCAATTGAACTAGATCAGTTCAATTGATGATCACCAGATTCAAACCCTTGTTTGTGTGACCCAGTTAGGTTCAGTTCTGTATGGTAATGGGATATGTCATGATCTCTATCATAGACATCATCGAAACTCCTTTCGATGGATCAGAACTCTTCTGATTCGAATAGCTAGAATGATCGATCATCTAAATCATTCTAATTGCTCCCAAAATCCACCAGTGACACCTAGCAGTATATGGTGGCAACCCATCAGAGCTGAATGCGAACCTCTTGGTGCAGCTACCTGTGTGATTCAGTTCTTCTATCTTGAGTCCTGATCAGATTAGGGTTAAGGTGAACTCGTCAAACCCTAGTCTCTGTCATATGATGTAATCATTCGATTCGAGTCCAATGTGAAAATCTAAATAGAAACTCTTTCTATTATTTCACTCTACCATGGCCATGGATTTCTGGAGTTGATTCTCATGATCATCATAGGGCTACTCCTCTACCATCGAGGTAGATAGATTCCATCTGATGCAATCCAGTTCCTATAATGAACATGCTATAGCCAACATACACCTCAGGATTCCATATAGCTAGGAGACTGAGTAATGGTGTAGTCAAACTATAACACCCTCAAGGTGAACTGCTGATGCATCTCAGGTCAAAGAACCAGACACACTACTGCAGCATCGAGTCAATCATTGACGAGAAGGTAGACTTCCTAATGACTACTCGAGGTGGTCACGCTCAGTGCCCTCGTTCTCTAACGAGTACCTATACTTTCGCTCCGGTATCTCCACACCGTAGACTCAAGACTCATCTACTAAAGAGAAGCGATCGTACACCAACTTTCCGGATCAGTCACCATCCTCGTGACGATCCTATGGTCGGGAGCTGTTTATGAGTTAATAATGATTATTCATGTCTTAAATTTTCAACTCTTGAAAATATGAATTATCATTACCATTAACTCAAAGGATGTATCACAGACACTAAATACACAGGTGTGATAGAAAATAACCCATTTCATTAATTATAGTCAAAATTACAATTTTGCCCCTAGAAGTGTATTACAAGTGTCAGCCAATTCTGGCTTCTAAGGCACATATATCTAACACTAAGATCCCCTGGCTCTCCCTAAGATCTGCACCCGATCTTACTGAGATACCACTGACACTCTCTATTGAGATACACTCCTCGATTACTGCACCACCAAGCCTCTCTCAGCCCTGTGCCTCTAGGAAAGTGCTACTACAGCACTCTAGTGCTCCCTGACTCATCTCTACACTGCTCTACAGCTGCCCAGCCCTAACCTGCTGGACCTCCATGGATCATCTATCTCCATCACTCTCAAGGCTTTGCAAATCCATGCTCTAGTCAAACCGCTGAATACATCTCCGACTACTTCTCCGCCTTGCTGATACCAAATGATGTATAGTTGCTTTTTCAGCTTTCCTTCGATCATTACCCCTTGAAAAACCTCTCTTCAACAACCTTATACTGCCCATCTTCCTAGAGAACTCTGATGCTCTCTGCTGAGATACCTTCCTCAGCTACTGCATCACCGAGCCTCTCTCAGCCCTGCATCTTCAGGGAAGCGCTACTGCAGTACTCCAGCACTCTCTGCCTATCATAACCATCATACACCCCAATCTTTCCACAAAGATCAATCAGCAAATCATTTACCAAATCCTTCCATCCTAGGAAAATTCCTTTCCATTAATTCTCTCGACCTCCACCTTCAACCTGCTACTCTTGGTTGGCCAAACCATAGCAATAACAAGGTAGATTTGAGATATACCATGAAATCCTTGTGTAGATTTCTAATTTTACCCAGTATGACTTCTCCTTCCCTTCCATGCATTATCAGGCTTTAAAACCTGGCTCTGATACCATATTGCCATCCACAACATCCCAAGCATCACCTAGCTCTGATATTAACTTGTAGACCCATGATATCGCTCGAACGCCAATCATCCTTGACATCACAAGTCCCGATACCATGTTGTGGAAGTCCTTGATCTTTAGTATGGATCTGAAGAAATCTGTGACATTCTCTATGGGCAGCAAACCATAGATCCAACACCTAGATCTATGCCTGGGCACCTCCCTCCTTGTGCTTGAGGGAGGCACCCCTCT
This sequence comes from Cocos nucifera, assembly GCA_006176705.1. Lineage (NCBI taxonomy): Eukaryota > Viridiplantae > Streptophyta > Magnoliopsida > Arecales > Arecaceae > Cocos > Cocos nucifera. Next base: position 177,039 of record QRFJ01001436.1, read on the forward strand.
CTCTACGACTTCTTCAAGAACCTAGGGCAACTACACTAAAGAGAAGAGAAGAAGAGAGAATTGAAGGAGAAAAGGTCTGTATTCCACAGCATAATGAAATCCTAATATAACCTATATATTTATACATAGCCATTAGGCTCGACCAAAAAACTTTCCGGCTAACCCAATACATGAAAGCACTCATCGAGCCCATGTACACCCATGTCTCCCATGCTCTCATTCTCTGGATTTAGACTCAACTCATACATAAGTTAGCCCTCTTAAGACCTCTCAAATCAGGCCTTAAGACCCCTAGGATCAATCCAGACCCTAGCCCAAAATAGACAATCGTGTAACTCTGCCCACGCACTAAGCTGGCTCAGTTTCAGCACTGAGTCGGCTAAGTTCCACTAGGTCGGCTTAGTCTAAAACTGAGCCAGCCCAGTTCTGTGCCGTGCTAGCAGTCTCGAATGCGCAGCTCTCTATTTTGCCTTTGCACTGAGACTTAGTCAACCTAGTTTTAGACTGAACCAACTAATCTACAGAAAATTTTCTTTCTGCAGTCTTAATTCTCCAACTTTGGTTCCTTGCTTTGCCTTGAATTTCAGATCTTCAAAGCACCAACCAAGCTCTTAAAATCCCTAAAGCCAACATCTTGACTCCTCCCATGACCTTCCAAGGCTTGGGAGTACCATAAATCCACACAATCTTTTGGTGCCATCTGAATTTGGTTGTAGCCGAAGAAGGCTCCATGAAAGTGAGGAGCTCATGGCCCAAAGTTGCATCCACCAGTTGATCAATTCGGAATAGGGGATAGCTATCTTTTGGATAGGTCTTGTTCAACTTCTTTAAGTCTATGCACATTCTCCACTTGTTACTAGATTTCTTGATGAGGACCACATTGGTGACCTAATTCAGGTAAAAGACCTCTCGAATGAATCCAGTCTTGAGGAGTTCGTCAACTTCTTCCACAATCACCTTCTACCTCTCTAGAACATAGCCACGCATTTTTTTCTTCACTAGTCGATATTTGGGATCAATAGCCAGATGATGTTCCATAACTTTAGCATTGATTCTGGACATGTCTGCTAGGATCCAAGCAAAAAAATCTACATTTCTCTACAAGAAGGCGATGAGATGCTTTTGGACCTTATCTCTCTAGTTGGAGCCAAAATACACAGTGTCTTCTTCATTCCCATCATTTAAAAGAATTGAGACAAGATCCTCCATAGGTTTCCCTCATTCTTCAGTAAGATCATCATGGACATCCAGTCCATCTACTAGATAGGGATCTGGCTATCCGCTTCCTTGCAAAGCAATTGACTAGCAATGCCTCACCAGAGCTTGGTCTCTCCTAAGCTCTACGAACTCATAACTCATTGGAAACTTTATTTTTAGATAATAAGTTGATACTACTGCTCGGAGTGCATTTAGACTAAGTCGGTCGAGAATTATGTTGTAAGCAAATGGGGCCTTCACCACCAAAAAATCCACTTGAGCCTTAGATTGTCTTGGGTATCGACCTATAGCCACAGTCAATGTTATTATCCCTTCAACTGGTACAGCATCGCCAGTGAAGCCTACCAATGAAAAGTTTATTGGTCCTAATCAGTTATTAGGTATACACATTTTGGAGAAAGTATAATAAAATAAGATATTGATAGAGCTTCTATTATCAATAAGAACGCGGCATACATCATAGTCTACAATATTTAAAGAAACTACAACCACGTCATTGTGTGGGAACTGAATCCCTTACACATCTTCTTGAATGAAAGTGATGGATTTTTCAATCCTCTACCTTTTGTCGACTCTATCAATCCATTGGTCTCTTCCTACCGAAGTCTCTTAGAGATGATATTGATGATGCCCAGTAGGGGTCGATCTTCATACTGCTCCTGCCCCCTTAGTGGCTCTAGCTATAGTAGTATCCTCGATCGATCTTTCCTTGCCTTAGGCTGACATCATAGAAATCGGTCCAATCAACCACATCTGATGAGCTTCTCGATCTTAACTTGGAGCTGAATGCTTTCTTCAATATCATAACCATGATCATGATGATAGAGGCAATATTTGTTAGGATTATACTTGCCAGGATGAGTGCGCATCCTTTTCGATCTCGGCAGTTGCTCCTTGATCTCCATCGATACTTGAGTCTTCAGAGCATTGAGGGAGTCAAAGTTATGAAACCTTCTGGAGGGAGAGTTCTACCGTGCCCTTCAGCCAAGGCTTCTTTGCCAACGAGCTCAGGATAGAGTTTGGACTCGTCTGCACTCAGAAGGAATTTTAGAGCATAGTCGAGCTTCACTCAGCTTTTCTTCAACTACAGGCTTGCTAGATTCGCCCACCTGCCATTATCTCGTGGCCTTATCATCCTTCATTTTGAAAGCCTCCCCAGCTTCAGCGAAACCTTCAGCCCGTGCTAGCATATCAACAAAATTTCAGGGGTACTTCTTTTCTAGGAAGAATAGAAGATTATTCTTCTGAAGATCATCCTTTAGCGCGGCCATAGCAATAGATAGATCAAGGTTTCGGACCTCTAGTGCAGCAGAATCAAAGCAGCTGACGTAAGCTCGGATGGACTCTCCTTCTTGTTAGATATATGTGCCCTAGAAGCCAGAATTGGCTGACACTTGTAATACACTTCTAGGGGCAAAATTGTAATTTTGACTAAAATCAATAAATGGGTTATTTTCTATCACACTTGTGTATTTAGTGTCTGTGATACATCCTTTGAGTTAATGGTAATGATAATTCATATTTTCAAGAGTTGAAAATTTAAGACATGAATAATCATTATTAACTCATAAACAGCTCCTGACCATAGGATCATCATGAGGATGATGATTGATCCGGAAGGTTGGTGTACGATCGCTTCTCTTTAGTAGATAAGTCTTGAGTCTACGGTGTGAAGACACCGAAGCGAGAGTACAGATACTCGTTAGAGAACGAGGGCACTGAGCGTGACCACCTCGAGTAGTCATTAGGGAGTCTACCTTCTCGTCAATGACTGACTCGATGCTGCAGTAGTGTGTCTAGTTCTTTGACCTGAGATGCATCGACAGTTCACCTTGAGGGTGTTATAGTTTGACTACACCATTACTTGGTCTCCTAGCCATATGGAACCCTGAGGTGTATGTTGGCTATAGCATGTTCATTGTAGGAACTGGATTGCATCAAGATGGAATCTATCTACCTCGGTGGTAGAGGAGTAGCCCTATGAAGATCATAAGAATCAAGTCCAGAAATTCATGGCCATGGTAGACTGAAATAATAGAAAGAGTTTCTATTTAGATTTTCACATTGGACTCGAATCGAATGATTACATCATATGACAGAGACTAGGGTTTGACGAGTTCACCTTAACCCTAATCTGATCGGGGCTCAAGATAGAAGAACTGAATCACACAGGTAGCTGCACCAAGAGGTTCACATTCAGCTCTGATGGGTTGCCACCATATACTGCTAGGTGTCACTGGTGGATTTTGGGAGCAATTAGAATGATTTAGATGATCGATCATTCTAGCTATTCGAATCAGAAGAGTTCTGATCCATCGAAAGGAGTTTCGATGATGTCTATGATAGAGATCATGACATATCCCATTACCATACAGAACTGAACCTAACTGGGTCACACAAACAAGGGTTTGAATCTGGTGATCATCAATTGAACTGATCTAGTTCAATTGATCTGAATGAGATTCAATTAGGTTCAAGGAAATCGTGCTAGCACTCGATTGAACCTAACGTTCTTCTTTTACTATCATAAATAAGTTGTCTTGACTGAGCCAAAAGAGTTTGTGCTCAATCAGAGGCCTTCATATGGTCTGACTGGAGGTTGTCCAAGTCAGAATAGGTTGTCTTATTTGTAAGACATTACCTGCCATTTTTGGTCACCTGCCATTTCTTGTTCTTTGACTTTGGTCAAAAGTCTACCTTTGACTGGTCAAACGTTGACCATTGACCCTTTGACTTTTGACCACATGTCATGCACCTATTGGAGAGCTGGTGGGGCCTGTCCCCCTGCCAGAACCTGGCAAGGAGAAGGGCGCACGCCAAGGGTGGCGTGAGCCCAAGTAGGAGGTGCCTAGGAGTCCTTGTTGGACAAGGACTCCACCTCCCTTTTGGATTCCAATCAGAGTTCTACTAAGAATCCAGTTTGACTGGTCTTAGGTGCCCTCTAAGGAGGAATCCAGGGGTCTCTATTCCAACCAATCAGATTTAGATCTGATTTCACAAAGGGTTGTGATTGGTTGAGAGGAAGAGGAGTTGGATCACAAGAGGTCTATAAATAAGACCCTGCACCCAACCCTAATTCTAAGTGAATGTAATTTGATTGAGAAACCCCACGCCCCAAGGCTGCCTCTCCCCTCCTTCTCCATGCCATAGTCTCTTCTCCCCTTGCTCTCCACGTCCAAAAGAGTTTTGGACTTAGGTTGGTGCGATTCAGATCAAGGAAAGGCGATCAAAAGCAAGAAGGCTGCGCTACTGCAAAAGGACGACTGCAGATCTTCAAAAGAGTTTTGAAGATCCTCCAGATCAGATTCAGATCTGATGTTTGGAGGTGTGATAGAGAAAAAGAGGATCTCCAGATCCAACCCGAGTGGATACCGGTAGAGGCCAGGCGCTTGCGTGGCTAGATCCAGAACCTTCCGCTGCAATCAGGATCATCTACAGGATAATAGGATTACCCAAATCAGGTAAATTAAATTTGATTTAATTTATCTTATTTTATTTTATTTATTAAAATAATAAGAATCAGATTTGAAACATATCAATATCTTATTGAGATCAAGAGAAAATTTTTAAAATATATCTCTTGATCTGATCAGATCTGAACGAACCTGGACCGGGAAATCAGGATTTCCCTTCAACTGGTATCAGAGCCATGGTTCTAAATTGTTTAGATCTGATTTTAATTTTATTTTAATTAGAAAATAAAGTGATTTTAGATGTCACATGAGATGTGATCATATCTGAAATCAGAAAAATCAAAATTAAATGATTTGGATCTAAGAACATGAAGATATGCATGACTAGTTCTAGAATAGAATAGTTCTATAGAATAGTTTTGCATGTCTTTGATTTAATCTGATTAAATCATATTTTAGATCTTCTTATTTACTATTTTCTGATATTATAAGTGTTATAATAACATCTGATAAACAGTAAATAAAAATTATTTAATTTTAAATATCATATGAGATATGATTGATGCATGTCTAGACTAGTTGTAGAATAGTTCTACATAATTGTCTAGATTAGAATTTATTTTGATTAGATCAATTTAAATCTAATTTTTTTAGATTATTATGTGATAATTTAGATCTGAAAACATTCATGATTATGATACATGAGATGTATGCAAAATATGCCTTGATTAGATCTAAATTTGTATATGAGATATATGATATAGATCTATAACTGTTTTGTAGATTTACATGTTCCTGATTAAGGCGTTCCTCTTGGCCGTCCGGTCATAAGAACGAAGAAGGGTTTAAAGGCCCTCTCTTCCCATTCGATGGGGTGTTCTTATGACGTGTAGGGGTGCTGTGTGTTCGTCCTTAATCAGAAACCCAAAACTTACTTTCTGCAAAACCCTAGATCCTGAAATCCTAGGATTTATTGTGCATATTTTGTTTATGAACCCAACTTAATTAAGAATTAAGTTTATGGAATATCAATTAGGTCTAAAATTGAGAATTTCAGATCTAAGACATATTCATAATACTGGGTTCGCGCTTGGGTAGCTCAATTAGGTCTAAGCGGTTGATCAAACCGAATCAAGAGTTGGTTAGATGGGATCAACAATGCTTAAATTGACCAGCCTAATAGGATTAAGTCTGGGTCAAGATCGAGTCACGATCAAGCAAGACCTAATTAGGCTCAGAGGTTAGAGTCTGGATTGTAGGCTAACCCAATTAGTTCTGACTCAATAATTTGGTGTCTAAGGTAAGTTTGGCATAGACGATCGACTGGTTTTTAATTGGAAGCTACTTGATCTGAATACGTTCTTGTGCGAGTTAACGGCATATTCCTTCCACCGGTCTCACTTACCTGGCCATATCTATTGACACAGTTCTGATCTAAGGTAGTCAATAATCCGAGCTGACCCATGCCACTAGGTTAGTCATAATTGTTATGACTAAGCCAAGTCTAGTTTAATGAGACCTGAATCAATTCTCCCTAAGAAAAGATTAAGTCTAAGAGTCTTCCACCATTGTAGATGTGCGGGCCCTTCTCGGGGTTGATTGTTCTCGGCTGGATACAGTGGCTCAATTGCACCGGGAAGATGCAACCATGTCTATTAGGCATTGGATGCTATGGGCTGGAGGATGAGTTGGGCTCAATATTCCGGATACGGTGAGAGACCCAATTAGGAACCCAGTCTATGCAAATGGTGGGTCTGACTTAACTAAGGAGTGGATCAATATTTTGGATACGGTGAGATTCATGAATTAGAGACCAAGTTTGGGTGCACCATGATTAGAGAATCATTGAACAAGAGTTGTTCACTCATTGGCTAACCCATCACCAATAACTGTTAGGTGAGGTGATGAGTCAGTTGGTGAGACCGCACCACCTACTAGAAATCATCAATCGTGGAGATTTTTGCATCTCTACAGAGGGAGTGTAGGGATTCGAGAAAATAGTGGGAGCTAATTTGTTTAAAAATAAAATCCCTAAATAAATTGATCAAGTCAAAATTACAGTATCTAACTAGAATCTTTGACTCTCTACAGGAATATGTCTGCGTCAATCCA